>VXAZ01006216.1:216220-260536 GCA_013399875.1 Gymnorhina tibicen
AAAAAAAAAAAAAAAGACATCAAAAAAAATCCCCACCAAACAAATGGTACGACAGACATCGCTCAGGCTGTTCCATATTCCAGAGTGAAGGGCTTTGGGATTGCTCCTGGGATTCCTTCTTCCAGTGGGAGATGTTATTCCTCAGCCCAGTAACACCAGTGCTGGTTGCCAGCAAAGGATGAAGGAAGCAACTGGACTCCTTTGGTAACTTTTATACTTTGGCACCTCCCATGAAATGTAATTAAGGAAAATCAGAGGTGGGTTCTGCCTCAATTTGTAATTAGTTTCCAGATGTAGTTAGGAAAACCTATTCCCAGGAATCATCTCCTCTAGAACACCCCCTTGTCTCTCAAAAAGTCACTCTTCGTTTATTGCGTGTGTGGTGGTGTCATTAAGTGCTGGTAATTAATCTGGGCCTTGGTGTGTCTCAGGTGTCCTTGTGGAAATTAGGGATCCTGAACAACACAAATCTCACTTCCCAACTCTGGCTCCCTGCTCTACAGGAATTCAAAGGCAAGGAAAGCTTTGAAAACCATTTTTAGGTATTTTTCCTTACACTGCCCATGGTTTTAATTAAGACTTTCTCTAAACAAACGCTGGTGATTGGGAAGGGGCTCATTTGCACCCTCCCCGAAATCCGACCCCGTGTTCTTCAAGAGGATCTGGAGCCAAGCTCCACCTCAGTTTGTAAATAAAGAAGGATTAAAAAGTGGCTTTAGAAGCAGCAAATTTGTCCCTGTGCTTGTGCACCTCTGATGTGATCAGCGCTGACACTTCCATACCACGAGTACAGAGGAGAGAAATTCCCACTGATGAATATGAATGCTCTGCTTCCAGCTCTCCCCTCAACATTTCAGGGCTGAATTACATTTTAAAGCCATCACTTCATGTGATGCTCAGGCTTTAAATCAGCACACCAGGGTCTGGTTTCTCAGTGATCCAGTTTGTTTAATACTTTCAGAAGCACTCGGCTGCCTCACAAAATCAGTGAGTCCATGCGGTGCTCTGGCAACGTATTTATGGGACTTTGATAAATACAAGGGGAAAAAAAACCAACCCTTGTAAAGAAAATATTGATCATTTGAATTCAAACCAAATCCATTTAAAGCATGTACAGGGGACAGGGATGAAAGATGAGGGAGGCAGGTCAGAAAGAACCTCGAAAATAAAACAGGTGAAAACTTGACAGCTCTGCAGGCATTACCTCCAGGAGAGCTGGACATTTAAAAGAGGAGCATCTGGAAAGGGGCAACGAGCATCTGACCAAGAGATGATGATTCTAGGATTCCATGTGCTAGAAGTTACTGCAAGCATCAATATTTTAGCAAATTCACCATACTGAGCATTTCAGCTGCTGGTGGGACAGGCCATGGCTATCCCATCAGGAACAGAATTCCCTGGAGGGAATTACTGTCAACTAAAGAACTCTGTGAGCATTCCAGATCCACTGCATCCCATTCATCCCTAAGTCATGGATCATGAGTTAAATCTCTCAGCACATTCCTTGTGTCCATCATTAAAATGAGTAAAATCACATCAACGTGGTTTTAGAGCCCTCTCCTACCCCCAAACTCCCCCATCCTGCAGGGAGAGAAGGGCAAACTGGGTCATTCCATGTTTTCCTTCTTTTCCTGCAGTTATTGATGAAATCCTCAGCGCAAGGGAGTGAAGATGTTGCAGGTGGTTGGCACGAAAAATACACTGTACACAGATACCTTCATCTCGATGCAATTATTTTTTATGAGGCAAGTGATTTCTCCTGCCTGTCTTGCAGGCTGGGAATGCAAAGTGAAGTGCTCGGGAGAAGTGCTATTTAAAGCAGAGCACTCGTGTTTCACTCAGATGGGAGAAAAAGGGGGGAAAAACTGAGCAGGAAGGCAAAGAGAAAGAATTGAAATCAATGGGAAAGAGCTCATCAATAAAAACAGGAACACCACCACCCTCTGGGCTTGCAAGGTGTCTGTAAATTCATTAATGATTAAGAAACTGAAGCCCACATCGCAATAGTCACACCCTGAAGAACATCTTGCGTCTCAATTGTCCATCTTTTCCCATTATAAAATAGCTGAAAACTACAAATACTGCAGCAAATTGAATTTTTTAGCACCTTCCTTTAGTTGAAAACAGACAGAGGTGGAAATGAAACGTGCTTATGGAATTCTCCACTTCGTTATGGGCACGTAGCAATAAATAAAACTCTTTCTTCAAGGGAAGATCTTGCACACCACAACACGTTCCAGGGTGTTCTCAAGATTATTCCAGTATCTGCTGTTATGAGATCAGAAATTTAAATGTGGAGGAATTGATGCACTTTCCCTCTGTGTTTGTAAGTCCTGAGAAGTCACAAATAACCACAGCTGTCAGCCACGGAGGCGTCAGGAGGAGATTCCTTCCTCTGGGGATCCGATTCCACTTATTCCTTATGACTATTTTATGACTGCTTGGGTTTAGCATTGGAGGGAAGCCCCTGCTGTCCTGACTCAGGAAAGTGAGTTCATCCAAACACAGACAAGGAGGGAAATGCACCCAAAGGTGCTGGGACACTGGGGATAAAGGAAAAGCCTCCCAGGAAAGAAGAGGTGGGAGGTTGACATGAACCGAGACAAACACTGCATTATTTAATTTCCACAAAACCAACAGGACAAACTGTTAGAAAAGCAGCAAAGTTCAAGTATCAGAGGTGAGTGATGCGGTGAGAAGAGGTTTATTAAAGACTTGTTTAAAGTTCCAGCTGTGACAGTTTTGGTAATCACTGGCTCACTCTGCATCAGGAATTAATTCGCAGTCCCCAGCCCACAGTTGTTTTATCAATGAACTCACCTTGCAGTTCCTCTGGCTTTTTAATAAGCACAAAGAACAGCAATAAACCATTTGTGGCAGGTTGCAAATAAACTTCACCCAGCTTGGGTCAATAAATGACACTGGTCAGTGACACAGGGTCACCCAGACAGGAAATCCCACCTGGCATCACAGTTCAGGTTGAAAAAAGATGAAAAAATATTGCCAAGTTTCTTTTTCGACACCTGTGCACATCGACAACTTCAGAGCAACCCCTTTGCTCTGGGATCTCAGAACTGGAATGTGCCCAACACTCCCGTAAATCAGAGGTTTAGTTCTACTTATTCTGATTATTTCCAGCTGTAGAAATGTGTAAAAAAGCCAGATTTTACCTGAGGAGGGGGTGAAAGATGATGGTGATGTTCCTGGCTCCTGGTTTGCAGACAAACTTGGATCCGCCACCTTCAATTAAGTTATCATCGGGTCCTCCTGGAAAATAACATGGAACAAGTTGTCTAACACACCTCGACATCCCTTGATTTTCAGACAGTAAGGGATAATTAAACATTTAGCAAGCCATGATTAAACAGGAATTAAACGCTTCTTTCCTGGTGAAAGATCGGTAATTAACGGGAGGATTTGCTCTCTGTGCCCTCCCCGAGCACTGCCAGGGCAGAGGGAACAATGCAGGTGCTGTTTGGAGGTGACTTTGAGCTCCTCATTCCAGAATCAGGGACATGGGGGCACAAAACCCACCAAATCCAGGTCCTTCAGCTCGGGTGACGAACACCCAACCCCTTGCCCACGTGGCTCAGGTGTAATTTGAAGCCCTCGGTGCTTGGGAAAGGTCTGAAAAGCAGCAATTCCCTGAATTTTTCGGCTTCCAAGTGCTGCTGCTCTGACTGAGGATGGCACAAGTCCAGCCCCGGAAGGCAGCTCGGTTTGGTTTGGATGCCAGCGACTGGCATTTAACTCGTTTATTGTATTTAACATTACTGGCTCTCCAGGAGTTCATTCCCAACACGGAGTCCTGTAATTCCTGAGTGGAACTTGCCCTTCCCTGAGTCCCACCTGGGTACAAACGGGCTCTGAGCTACAGGAAAAATAAATTTGCTGAGTTTGGCAGCAAAACACAACTCGGGGAACGTCACTGACACACCACAGGCTCCAGGGTTGGGAGTGGCAATAAACCCCTGGCCAGTGGCACTGGGTCACTCCGCAGGCAGCTCCTGACACCAAAGCACCTAAATTTGGATACTGGGAGAGAAAAGAGAGGGGAGGGAAAATATCAGCTTCCTGAAAGCTCTGCACGTCCTGACAGCAACAAAGTCCACTTGGAACCATTCCTGAAGAAAACATTTTTAGGACAGCAGGCCAGACACCCCACACATAAATCATTATGGGATGTTTTGGGTTGGAAGGGACCTTAAAGAACATCCAGTCCCACCCTCTGCCATGGGCAGGGACATTTTCCGCTGTCCCAGGTTGCTCCAAGCCCTGTGAACCTGGCCTTGGACACTTCCAGGGATCCAGGGGCAGCCACAGCTTCTCTGGGAATTCCATTCCAGGGCCTCCCCAAAAATGAACTTGGGCAAAGTTTGTATATGCCAGATATTATCAAGCCCTTTCCATGTGAACTCTCCTTAAGGACTGATAATAATAAACACAGAAGCCAATCACGTTACTGGGACAGCTTTAGGGGCAGGGAAATGACAAAGTTTTGAAATCAAAACTACCCCAGCAGGTCACTGAAGTTTTTGACCCTGACATCTCCTCTGCCTCCAAACAGAAAGGATTCCTCCAAATGGGAAGGAGGGGGAACACCACTGATGAGGAAGTGACTTCAACCTTCTTTCCAAGGGAATTTTATGTCCTTTAGAACAATCAGTCGACACAAAAAGCTCTTTGGTGACTGAATTTATTTGACCCCTCTGCAGCAACGCCCAAGGAGCGAGCAGGTCACCAACACCAGCACCTGAATATCCTAAAGGACCCCTCTAGGTCAGGAGAGTTTCCTACAAGAATTCCCATCACTGGTGTAGATTCAGAGATGTGAGAGTACAAGCTCCAGCACTGAATTCCCTGTGGAGTGGGAAATCCAGGGAAACTGGAGGTCTGGAGTCACAACATTTCCAGAGCTGACTCAGCTCCTCGGATGCACCCTGAGCGCATGGAACTCCTGGATAATTCCTACCCCTCCAGATGGACTTGGGAAGCACAAAGCAACTGAAGACAGAGTTTATTAAACTTTCCTGATGGTATTTAGAAAGAGGCAGCTCTAAAACAAATCCAGGGCTTTCAGCTGGCAGTTTGAAGAGTGAAGCTGCACGACGTGGCGGCTTTAATCGGGGGAGAAAAGAGGCGCGAGTTCAAGGAAAAGAAAATTATTCACTTCCCCTGTTAATGTCAGATCCTGCAATTTCCAGTGGGCTCCGTGTCTGCACAGAATTATTGAAGAAGCCAGCCAAGCATGAGCTGCTGAGGCAGGGACGAGGAGATGCAGGCTCCAATTAAGAGCGGGGTGTTATTCCTGTTCCATCAAGTCACCCTGCACTAATCAATATTATTGACTGGGATGAACTCTGCAGTGAGGAATAAAACAATCTGTCTGATCTGCTGGGCCAGATGATGATAGATTTGAGGAGAACAGAACCCTGGCACCGAGAGAAAAATGTGCTTTTACATCTCCGTGGCTCTCAGCTTTCCATTAATAATCATGGGTGCTCTGCAGGTAGGGGGAGGCTACAGGGGGGAAGGAATTTTGTTCGGATTTTAATATTTTATCTAAAAATAAGGTGCTGAGGTGTAAATCTTTTATTCCTGGTGATGCTTTGGACATCCCAACCACAAGCCAGCAGTTCAACTCGTTAATGCCATTGCTCCTCCCTCCTTCACTGCTCTGAACACTGGAGTTTTGTTGTGGAAGACCCTGGAGAAAATCCTGACTGAAGAGTCAAGGATTCCTTTCCCTGTGAGTTGGAGATCTCCACTGGGGACTCTCCCTGATTGTATCAAGGTCTGAAATGTGTTCTTCACATGGACCAGCCACGATTCCTCCACTGCAGCCAATTCCCTGTGCTGGAGAGCCACCAGCACTCCCGTAAAAATACACCAGGAATGTTCCTTCATCCTGACTGGTTCTATCGGGAGCATCTCCTGCAGGGAGGTGAGGGATCGCTCATCCAAACAACCCAAAACTGGCAGCTCTGGAGAAAACAGGGAGACGAGAATCCCAGAATGACTTGGGTGGGAAGGGATCTTGAAGATCACCCAGTTCCAGCCCCCACCATGGGCATGGACACCTCCCATGGACCAGGCTGCAGAGGAAGGAGGGTCTTGGACCTGTGGGAGAGAGTCCAGAGGAATCCACAGAGCTGCTCCCAGGGCTGGAGCCCCTCTGGAGCCAGGCTGGGAGAGCTGGGGGTGCTCACCTGGAGAGGAGAAGGCTCCAGGGAGAGCTCAGAGCCCCTGCCAGGGCCTAAAGGGGCTCCAGGAGAGCTGCAGAGGGACTGGGGACAAGGCCTGGAGGGACAGGACCCAGGGAATGGCTTCCCACTGCCAGAGGGCAGGGATGGGTGGGATCTTGGGAAGGAATTCCTGGCTGGGAGGGTGGGAAGGTCATGGAATAGAATTCCNGGAGTGGAAATAATACCTTTTCTTCTCTTCTTATCAAATGACCTCCATAGACACAATTTGCAGATCCTCTCAAACCAGAGCTGAGCTGGCAAATTCTGCACTGATGGGGTGCCCAGGAAAATATCCCAAATTTCCCATTTGTCTGGAAGCACCGTTGTTGCAGCAGTTCCCTCTCAGGAGCGAGGTTTACTCGTTTAATCTGCCCGGTAATAAATTATGAGGAACAAAACAAAACTAAGGAAAACTTGGAGATGAAGTGGAATTTGTCACGGAGTTAATGACACCCTCCTGCTGTGCTGGCAATGAAGTGTGCCCACCTGAATGTCACTGCAAGTGGTGACAGAGATGGGGCCATTAGTGACAGTGTCTGAAATGGAGCCTAAAATGTCAGGCTTCAACATGAAAAAGGAGATTAGCAGGGAAACTGGAATCTCTGCGGGCGCTGAAAGTCAGAACAAACATTAGGAGAGCTTTAGTTCTCCATTCTGCTCGGTACGTTAAAATTTAAATGTTTGTGTGGGTATCTCCCATGTTTACAGAAAATCCCAGAGAATCCTGGGATGGGCTGGGTGGGAAGGGAACTTAAGGACCACCACTGCCATGGGCATGGACATCTCCCACCATACCAGCGTGCTCCAAGCCCCAATGTCCAGCCTGGCCTTGGACACTTCCAGGGATCCAGGGGCAGCCACAGCTTCTCTGGGAATTCTATTCCATGACCTTCCCACCCTCCCAGCCAGGAATTCCTTCCCAAGATCCCACCCAGCCCTGCCCTCTGGCAGTGGGAAGCCATTCCCTGGGTCCTGTCCCTCCAGGCCTTGTCCCCAGTCCCTCTGCAGCTCTCCTGGAGCCCCTTTAGGCCCTGGCAGGGGCTCTGAGCTCTCCCTGGAGCCTTCTCCTCTCCAGGTGAGCATCCCCAGCTCTCCCAGCCTGGCTCCATACCCCACACAGGACAGGAACATCAGGTCCCATTTTTCCTGCACTTACTCACAGCAGGGATTCACTGCACTGGCACTCACACATTTCAGTTATTTTCACATGGAACCAAACACAATTTCTCATCTCTCCAATTCTTTTGCATTGAATCCTCAAACCTCCCCGCTTTCAGAGAATCCCAGACTGGTTTGGGTTGGAAGGGACCTTAAAGCCCATCCAGTGCCACCCCTGCCATGGGCAGGGACACCTCCCACTGTCCCAGGATGCTCAGAGCTCCATCCAATCCGGCCCTGGACACTTCTGGTGGCACTGAGTGGATTATTTCAGGCAGATTTTTCTGTCTGTTCTCCTGTAATAATGATGTTTGTTCCCTCTGCCCTCTCCACCCCCAAACTGGCAGTGAGTGACCCCGCTCTGACCCGGCACGTGGGGCTCCCGTTCCCTCTCCTGGAACAGGAATGAGGGGACTGAGATGCACCAGATAAAAAAATCCACCTTATCAAGATAGACAAGAATAAGCTCCAGCCAATACTTGATTACTTCCTTGCTTGAGGGGAGAAGCAATTTAGCAGAGGTTTCTGACAGAGGAAAGATTGCATTTCTTGTTTGCTTCTCCTAATCACCCGCTCTTCTTTTAATCATGGCAAGTGGGAATTTATACATCAGACCATCAGGAATAAGGGGCTGATGGTTAAAAGCACACAGGCACCCAGCTCTTCCCAAAATCAACAGAGATCAGTGCGATGGAAGACCAAAAATCGATGGGAATTAGGTGGTAACTACTTGTAAAGCACTGGCTGCTGTCAGACCTGGGGCGAGGAATCCGCAGGGGCAGGAAGGGAGCTCGGAGATGACTGAGTGACTCCAAGAGCTGTTCCCAGCTTCCAGTGCCTTGTCACCAGCCTGGACAGGGCCCAGGGGACACCAAACTAGCACAGCTGAGGGCAGGAGCACCCTAAAGCCACAGGACTCTGTGCTGAGATCTCTCCAGGCACTCTAGAAATACTTTAAGCTCACCCTGAAGGTTACAAAGTTCATCATGTTTCAGTAATTCCATCAGCTATAAATTCCCAGCCGTTCTCCCAGAAGCAGCATTTGGGGTGATGGTCCCCAACGTGGAGTGCAGGGCAGGTTCCAACCTGAAATCTTTCAGTGAAACATGACAAATGTCGGGCAGAAATTAAGGCAGAGCTCCTGGCTGGTTCCCAATTTGCCTCATGGAGCATGGGAGGACTGGGACACACATAGGAGTCCAGAGCTTCAAAAACAGGCACCAAACCCTGCTAAATTTGGGGTTGGAACCATATCAGGCACCACAATGACCTAAAAGTCCAAGCTGAAGTTAGAGAATCCCAGAATGCTTTGGGTTGGAAAGGACCTTAAAGCCCATCCAGTTCCAATTCCACAGGCAGGGACACCTTCCACTATCCCAGGGTGCTCTGAGCCCCGTCCAACCTGGCCTTGGACACTTCAGGGATGGTCAAATCAAGTCAAGTCTGATGGCTGAACCTTCACAAATCCTGTACAGGTATAAAACTGGGAAAGAAGGAATGGGAAGGGATAGGGGTGCTCCCAGGGCTGGAGTCCCTCTGCTCCGAAGCCAGGCTGGGAGAGATGAGAATGTTCACCTGGAAAGGAGAAAGCTCAAGGGAGAGCTCAGAGCCTAAAGGGGCTCCAGGAGAGCTGCAGAGGGACTGGGGACAAGGCCTGGAGGGACAGGACCCAGGGAATGGCTTCCCACTGCCAGAGGGCAGGGCTGGATGGGATCTTGGGAAGGAATTCCTGGCTGGGAGGGTGGGGAGGGGCTGGGCTGGAATTCCCAGAGAAGCTGTGGCTGCCCCTGGATCCCTGGCAGTGTCCAAGGCCAGGCTGGACACTGGGGCTTGGAGCAACCTGGGACAGTGGGAGGTGTCCCTGCCCATGGTGGCACTGGATGGGCTTTAAGGTCCCTTCCACCCAAACCACTCTGGGATTCCGATCAGAGCTGGAGTTTGTGTTCAGGTTTGCAGATCAAACTCTGCTTCAAACCTGAAGCAAAAAATGATTCCCAAAAGCAGGAGAGGCAGATCTGGATTCAAGCCACGGGACTGATGTGCCCTCCCTGACCTTGATCAGGTTTCTGCATTTCAGTTCCCCAAAAGGGGAATTGAGATTGTGGCTCCGACCTGGCAGAGCTGTTTTGAGAAACGTCGGAAGAGAGGAGCCAACGTTTCATTCACTCTTTTAAATTCACGCCTTGACTTCAGCTTTCCATTGAACACAGAATAACATCCCAAACTGACCAACAACTCCAAAATTCCTGCCTGAAACAGCTTCTCCTGTGGCACAGCCCAGGGTTTGGTGCCTGATTTGGATGCAGCCCCCGAGCCCCTGCTCTGACATATTGCTGTGCTGATGTTCCCAATCCCTCCCCGCTCCCTTATCCCGCCTTGTCTGAGATCCAACACCATATGCATTTAAATAAGTTGCTCTTTAATGTTTCAAAACCTGATTTATTAGTTGCTCACACTCCATCTGCCTTGAAAAACTGCGCCGTGCCTCGGCTTTCACAGCCTGCACAAAAGGTTGGGGTTCAATTTGAGGCTCCTTTATCATTTGATCACCGTGTCAGCCACATATGTAAAGTCTCCTTCCAGCTACAGAAATTGTTTAAAATGCATATTTCTCCTCTTTTTCTTCTTGTTGTTTTTTTTTTTTTTTTTTTTTTTTTTTTTTTTTTTTTTTTTTTTTTTTCCTCCTCTCCCCCAGGCCACACGACTGAGCAGCAGGCACTTTGATTAATGGATTTGTCAACTTGCATATTTAGGATTTTGTTGGTTTGCCTAAAACTCCCGTGTGCAGATCTGAGCTCTTCCAAAGCCTGGCTGCGGCAGAATTCCTTATCCCGAGCTGGAAAACTCGATGGAGCTAATGAGCTGTGATTACTCACACCCTGCATCCCCTTTTCCACTGTTCTCTGCTCGAGCTTTCTTCCTTTATCTTATCTCCTGTAGCAGCAAATGGCTCCTACCTGAATTTTTTATATCCCTGACATGTTTTCTATTCAGTTTTAATGTCAGAAAGGGAAAAAAAAACCCACCACGGTGAGCTAACAAAAAGCAAGTGAAATAAAGTAAGATATTTCCTGACACAGTGTTGTTTGCTGGCTTATTTTCTTACAAGCTGTTTAACTCTAAAATTCCCATGTTTCATCTTTTTTTAATATTTAGAAGCTCCAGGACATTTTAGACAAAGGAATTGGCTGGAATTACAGAAGGACAAAATGGTTTGGGTGGGAAGGACCTTAAAGATTGTCCAGTTCCAATGGGCAGGGACACCTTCCACTGTCCCAGGCTGCTCCAAGCCCCAATGTCCAGCCTGGCCTTGGGCACTTCCAGGGATTCAGGGGGAGCAACAGCTCCTCTGGGAATTCCAGCCCAGCCCCTCCCCACCCTCCCAGCCAGGAATTCCTTCCCAAGATCCATCCATCCCTGCCCTCTGGCAGTGGGAAGCCATTCCCTGGGTCCTGTCCCTCTGTGGCTTGTCCAAGTGACAAATAAAACGTTGTGTGGTCTTCTGGAAGAAGCAGACATGGAATTATAGAATTATTAAGGTTGGAAGAGATCTCTGAGATCACTGAGTCCAACCAAGAACTCCAAAACCGCTTCAGATTTTATCAGGATGGTAAAAGGATGGAAAGAGAGGATTTTGAGGCTGTCACACAGCTGGGATCCAGCAGCCCTCAGGAGAGCTGTCATGGGCTTGTTTTCCATGTATTAATGAAGGAGTCGGTTCTAATGAAGATAAATTCACCCATCTTTTGACAAGTGTTGAGAATGTTACAAACCTGGCATGTAAAACAAGGCAGAATAAATCCTCCTTGGCGATTCCACACCGGGATGCCTCCATAAATTTACACCAACAAAGGAACGTCCTCACTCCTCAGCTGCGCCTCCACCGCTGGGAACGAATTCATTTTCCAGCAATGTGCACAATGATCCCCACTAATAACCCAGCTTTTCCCCCAGGGAATGCCAGTGGATTGTCCACAGAATGCACAAAGCACTCCCTGCACGGCCAGGAACGCTCAGCTGGCTCCGAGTGGGACCTGTCAGGCAGCATCCTTCAGCCTGTTCATCCATAATCTCTTTCAGATGGCTTTCCCCACCTCCTCATCCTCCTCTGCTTTGTTTGGCCTGGAATTCAATCAAAGATGAATTAAGACGTGAGGAAACAACCCCCACCGTGGCCCTGGTAATTCTGGAGCTCTGGGTTAATTTTGTTACAGCTTTTATTTCTTGCATTTTCATGCAGAATTGCTCCCCCCGAGACTGTCACTGATATTGGCACCAAACCCCAGGGGCTGCAACCAAACTCCAATGCCAATAAAGAGGAGGGGACTCAGCCCTCAGAGACACCAGAAATTGCAGGAAAACAGCCAGAACTTTAATCACAATTCTTTCAAACGCAGCCGGGGATTTCGAAACGCTGTTATTGTAGGATATGACCCTAATTCAGTGTTAATCAAAGCCACTGGTGGCACAGGAATAACCCGGTGATTTAATAAAACATCATTTCACAGCAGCCACTGGGGCAGGATTGGGACGTTCCCAGTATCCCAAATTCCAGGGAGAAGGCTGACCAGCCCTTTCCACATGTTTCTGTCCACTTCTATCACCAGGAAATTTGACATTTCCCTTAAATAACAACCAAGAACTCTGTTCTATAGAAAATTCTTAACTGATTTCTTTATTTTTGCTTCCTTTTTAATCGTTGCTCCTGCTGCACAGGCATCAAGGATAAGAAAATTGGAGCAGGTTTTCCAGAGAAGCTGTGGCTGCCCCTGGATCCCTGGGAGAGTCCAAAGCCAGGTTGGAGCACCCTGGGATAGTGGAAGGTGTCCCTGCCCATGGCAGGGGGTGGCACTGGATCATCTTTAAGATCCTTTTCCAACCCAAACCATTTCATCAATCGATGAAAAGCTCAAAAAGTACACGTGGAAAAAAAAGTCAATGATGAAAAATCTCCTTATTTTTAATTCCACTTAGAAGCTTCAACAGTTAAAAGCTAAAGAAGCCAAACTTGAACGTTTCAGCTTCACCAGGAAAAACATTTCATTTGTGGTTTTTGCTGATTCAGCAGCTTCCAACTACAGGAACTGAGCAGTTGGTAAAGCCTGAAAGTCTGGAATCTTGATCTTATAATTTCAAAATTCAAGGCAATCTGTGCTCTCCTGTTCAGCTGCAGGAAGCAGGAGCAGCCACTGGTACAGGGCAATCAGAAATGTCAAAAGCAAAAAGTCAACTTGACATCAAGCAGGTATTTTAAAAGAAGGGGGAGAAATGGCACAATCCAAAGTTATTCCGACACCTCGGAGCACATTCCAGGCTGTCCAAGCCCTGCTGGAACTGCAGCCTGAAAATCCAGCGTTCCCTCTTTAAAAACAGATAGAAGTCATTCCACCCTGGAGCAGAGTGGGGAGTGCAGAGGTCCCCCTGTGCTCTGCGCTTCACCTTCCAGCCTCAAACAGCCACAAACTCGCTTTGAAAACCTCAGCTCATCAAGGAGAATCAGAAGCAGAAGACACCGAATCTGAGGGAGGGAGGGAGGGTTCCAAGAGCTCTTCCCCCCACAAGGGCCACTCACAGTTAGGAAAGACAGACAAATGTGACACAGGTAAAGGGATGGGCTGTTTGGAGCAAGACTTGGGAATAAAAAGTCCCACAACACAGCAGAAGCTGCAGATTTGAAGTTTCCCACCTCCTCCTGAATTCTGAGGTTTGTATCAAACTCCCCTGCAAGGTGCTCATGGGCACTGAGGAATCAGAGAATCACTGATAATCAGAATATCCTGAGCTGGAAGGGATCCGGGGATCCAGGGGCAGCCACAGCTTCTCTGGGAATTCTATTCCATGGCCTCCCACCCTCCCAGCCAGGAATTCCTTCCCAAGATCCCATCCATCCCTGCCCTCTGGCACTGGGAAGCCATTCCCTGGGTCCTGTCCCTCCAGGCCTTGTCCCCAGTCCCTCTGCAGCTCTCCTGGAGCCCCTTTAGGCCCTGCCAGGGGCTCTGAGCTCTCCCTGGAGCCTTCTCCTCTCCAGGTGAGCACCCCCAGCTCTCCCAGCCTGGCTCCCGAGGGGCTCCAGCCCTGGGAGCAGCTCCAGGGCCTCCTCCGGACCTCTCAGCCCCAGGCAGCTGCTGGAGTAAAGATCCTTCTCCCCTTGCAGGAAAAAATTCAGATGAAATATTAGGAGGAATCACAACAAAGCTGTGAACAAGGCAGTCTCACAGCAGGACTTAGGCTGATATAAAACAGGTTTGTAGCATTAAAACAAAGCCATGCTCTGGAAAGGAGCCACAGTCAGTGATGAATTCCTTGACTGTTGAGCCATGATTACAGCTGGAATTTTGGTTGTAGAGGATAAAATCCCCCCAACATTCCCAAAATTCTGCTGGCGGGGAGCTGAGAGCAGCAGCAATGCTGGGAACTCTGCGTGGAGGCTGCTCCTCATTCCCAGAACACAACGGGACACATCTTCCATGGAATCACCACGGACGGAGGTGGAAAAACAGCCCTGTGCTCCCCTGGGAATGAAGGACAAACCTTGCAAGGGGCCAGAGGAGCTGCCTGGGTTTGCTACCACTTAACTCAGAGACTGCAGGAAAGAACAGGGAAGGGAAGCAGCAGAAATCCGAAAAACCCATTGTCCAAACATCCATTGTTCCTAAAATAATGGGCTCCAGGAGCAAACCTGCCTCAGGTGCTACTTTTGACACACTTAACACACCTCAAGCCACAGCTCTGAGCAACCCATTGCTATTTTTACATCTCTTTTTACCACAGAACATCCTTCCCTAATGACAGCTTTACACATACCCCTGTTCAAGGGACTTGTGCTTCATATTTTATATATTTTTTTTTGGCAATAGATCACATGTCCCAGTGCTCCACACTTCCACACAGGCTCCTTTCCCAACCATCTGCTTGTTGAACTAATTCAAACTATTATCAGTTTTACCTCCAAGAAAAGAGACACTCCAAGCTTCAAGGAGAGCTCCAATTGCACCAAGGGAGGGGAAAAAAAAACCAGCACAAAAAACCTCCAGTCTAACAATGAGAGAAATGTCAAGAAACAGAAATGTCAAATCCCTTAGGGTGGGGAAAAAAAAAATAAATTCCAACTCCAGCTCATCTCCAAGCACTGTATTTTGTAATGAAATTACCACTCCATAGTCTTTCCTCAGGGAAAAGCTGCTCCAACTAATCAGAGTGTTGTTTTTTTAAAGTTCAAAACAAATGCAGGGTTGTCTATGCAGAATTCATGCCCCGGCTGTCAGGAGCTGCATTTAACTCTTTGCAAGCAAAAAAACCCTCTGAATCTTGTCATCAAAAGCTGCAAAATGGCTCAATATGGAAACAATTCCAAATATCTCAGCGTTCTCATGGATTCCCAGGCTGGTTTGGGTTGGGAAGGACCTTAAGGACCATCTCATTCCACCTGCTGGTGGACCAGACACCATCATCCATGTGGATCCATAAAACCTGTCTCTATCTTCCATGCAAACCTGGGAGAAAAGGGACTTTAACAAAAACAGGGACATCATTTTCAGACAAAAACCTAGAAGCTGTGTATTAAATATTAAATTAGGTCTGTACAGAACTGTGACTGTGAAGCTCTTGGAGTTCAGCTCCTTCATCCACGATCTCCTTGTGTTAGCCAAGGGATCCTTCCTCCTTCCTCACCTTCTGCCTGGCAAACTCAGCCACAATCCAAGAGACTTTTCATTCCAGCAGCTTTGTCAGCATCCAGGTAACGGCCAGAAATGGAAAAATGCGACTGACAAGAGATGGAAAAATGGAATTTTCACTTTCTTCCGGGCCCCACATTGCGCACCACTAAATATTTGTCCTGGTTTGAGACAAACTCGGAGGAACGTCCAAAATGAACGTCCTCTGGTAGAAGGCAGGTTCCAGCCGCCCCTCGCCCACCAGGTTCGGGAAAAAGTTCCTCGGAAAAAGTGAAAAAACCTATTTCTTTAACAAACAGTGCACGGCAGGCACGGGAAGAGAACAATGCTGCATAATAAAACCTCTCGCTGTGGAGAGAGCCTGGTAAATTTTCAGAGTCCTTTGTGGGTGTGGTCTCTCTCCTTCCCGGAGCTGAGCTCGGTGTCAGGGAGCCCCTCCCGGCCGGTGTAAGGTCTCCTGGAGAGGTTCTGATGTTCTGGAGTTCTGAACAGTTCCAGAAGAGAAGAAGAAGAAGAAGAAGAAGCCAAAGTCCCAGGGAAACAATGGAGTTTAACTCTCTGTCTCGCTCTTCCGAGAAAAGGAGCCAAGAGCTGGGAAAAGCAGGAAGGTGCTTTCCTCCTCTCTGCAGCAGCAGCAGCAATCTCCGTGTCCTTGAACACAAAACTGCTTCGAAAAGTTTGCCTGGCTTCTTTCTTCCTCTCAGACCTGGTTTGAAAGGCACAGAAAGGCACAGGATTCGTGTCTGGGCATAGAGCAGGCGATAGGGGATACACACCATAAAGTCACCCCAAGACAACGGACCACTGTTTTTGTTGCATAAATGAAATGCATCACTGAAATGAAAGCATCAAACGCGTCTCCTCCTCCCTGCAGATAAATCCGAAAGTGCTGCATCTCTTCTGACTGGTTTTTCTCAAGGAATCGCTTTTTATTAGCAAGATCAGCTTTAAGAGTGAGTAGAATTCTTCTGGACTATTCCCTCATTAGGTTTTACCACCTCAAGATCTCAATTCTCTTCTTTAAAACTACTTACACCCAGCAATATTTTTTGCCTGTGACTGGGTGCATTTAATTATTGATGAAACCTTCAAGTTCCGTAATCGAAAGCCAGCAGGATGGTTTAACTTCATTTCTGGGATGACACCAAACAGGCTCCTGGTGGTGGCACTGAAGAAGTGAAATAGCTACAGCTGAAGACACTTCCAGGTGTGGGGGCAGAGCACAGGAATCCGCAAAATTCCTCTCCAAAACCATCCCAAAGCAAATGTGGAGCAAATAAAATCCTCCTGAATTCAAGGAGAACAGGAGCCTCTGCACCCAACCCTGAAAAGGCAGCTCCTTTTTGACCTCCGCTCTTCATTGCATTTAAATAAATCTGTTTACGGCTGTTTGGAGACCTGAAAACCAAAGCCTCAGCCTGCCATTAATATTTTAATTGAAGCCATGAATATTCATGATGGGTTTGCTTCTTTAGAGGACAAGATCCGATAATTAAATAATTCTAATATGTAAATGTGTTCCTGCCATGACACCTTGCCTTCATCTACATTACAAAACGAAGGCAATTTTAGCTCTTTCATTATTTATGTAATTCTGGTTCTATTGGCTGATTTTTTTCTTCTGGACTAACTCAGGCTCTTGACACAGAAGGCAAATCTCAGCTACTGGTTCAGTCATTATGGACTATTTCAAAGTCATCTGCCTCCCTTGACTTTGGCATTTTGGGAGGAATTTTATTTATCATTATTTTGATATGTTTCACCTTCTGTTTCCGAGCTAATTCCAACGGTGAACACCTGATATTTTTCATAAACCCAGGAGAAGGCAGCAACCACAAAGTCTTTTAGGATTTCAACATTTCTTAGACTTCAAAAATGCTTCAATATCAACAAAAAGTACCTGGGCCAGGCTGGACAGGGCTTGGAGCAACCTGGAACAGTGGAAAGTGTCCCTGCCCATGGCAGGGGGTGGGATGAGCTTTAAGGTCCCTTCCAACCCAAATCATTCTGAGATTCCATGAAAAATGTTTGGTTTCTGAGAGAAACAGAGTGGGAGCTGTTTTCTAAAATAAATCCACTTCTTCCCTTTGCAGCTATAACCAACAACATGCTGGATGATTCCAGCAGCTTTTCCCTGTAGTTGCTTTGAAATCCCCCCATTTCCCTACAAACTAAAACCTAAAGGATTTCAAGTGAGGACAAAAAACTTGAAAGGGTTGCCAGGGACATTAATTCACCCTTCAGCTCCTCCACACAACCTCCCACTTCTCCCCTCCACACTCACCTCCAGCTCAAACCCAGTTCTTGCCTTCACTCTTCAGACCTCACTTCTCTACTTGTTAGAAACACTTTTTTTCCCATTTCCAGGTTAAATTTCTTTTTGGCCACTTCATTCCTGTCTGTGGCAACTCTGCTTTTCAGTCTGGAGCTCTTTCCCAGCCCTTCAAGGTGCCTGACACCTCTTGTAGTCAATGGAATCGAATTCCAGCATGAAATAGTCCTTTTTCCCCCAATATAAACAGCCAGAAACTTCATCCAACATTTCAGAGGATGGGCACAGTGACATTAAAACTGTCCAGTCTCTGCTGGGCAGCTTGGAGTAATTCTGTAACCAACAGGTTTTCCTCATCCCCCAACCATTTCCCATGGATTAGCTCCTAGTTGAGCTCAAATCAATTCCCAGGTGCATTCAGTATTACGGAATTTCATCCCTTTTCCTTTCATTCCCAAGATCACCCAGCTTCTGGAGGTTATTTCATCCTCACCATCACTGTGGCCATCACTACAAGGATTGACAGTCATTAAAACACCTCCTAAAACAAACCTAATGAGAAAGCAGAGTCCTGAAAGACAGTGAAAGACATCAGGTGACAAAATGCCAATTAAATACCGACATCATTGGAGGGTAATATTTGACACAACTTGTGCTAATTTTGCATAACGTGACCTCTTGGAATTGGAGACTCTGAAGGACAAAGCCAGGGAAGGAGAAGTCAGCACCTCAGACTGGAGTGTGCAGCTCTGAAGGAAGGAAGCATTCCCAAAAATACACTGCCACCATAAAAATCTCAACAAAGCTGAAAAATAAATGTTAAAATCAAGTGAGTTTGGCAAGAACAAATCCTGCAGTAAAAGCAGTGCTGTGGAAAGAGCTCCTGCTCCATCCCAGCTCCAGACTGGACACAGAGAAAAAGCAGTTCCTTCAAAGCTCTGTGCAGCCTTTGGCTCACCTTCCTGCTTGGAATATTTTCCATCTAAAGCCACCTCACCACCCAGATGCAACAGTCTGAGGTGGTTGTCACATGAACTTCAACACTGGACTGGTGTTACTGGACTTTTTGCGGGGTGACAGACTTTGACAATGTTGATGTCCTGCCAGGTGAACCAGATGGGTTCATTCATTCCCTCTCCGTGGCTTTATTTGGTCCCATTTCCATGAAGAGGGGGAAAAAAGGAACTTGGATGAGTAATTAATCTCTCTGATTCCCTTAGAAAGGAAAGAGCCATGTGCTGGAACAGAGCAGCCCTTGCTGGAAGTCAATCCCAGACAACCCCAAAGAGTTGATCCAGTGATCTGGAGCTGGGAAAGGAACTGCAGGACTTGAGGCAGTCAAACCACAGAAGGGCTCTGGGAGTTTTCCAGTCTTTTCCAACACAGAATCATGGAACGTTCTGAGCTGGAAGTGACCCACAAAGAGCCTTGAGTCCAGCTTTTGGAACACAAAGATGCTTCACACGGATCCCATGGAAAGAGGCCAAGAGCTGCCACATGTTTGTGTTGTCGTCATAAAAACAGAGAAGATCTTAAGCTGGAAAGGACCCACAAGGATCAAGTTCAACTCCTGGCCCCACAGGACCATCCCAAAAATCCCACCCTGTGCCTGAGCGTTGTCCAAACACTCCTGGAGCTGTGGCAGCCTTGGGAATGTCACCATTCCCCGTTCCAGTGCTCAACCAATGTCTTGCCAACGTCTACGATCGTTGCCACCACACTCAGGTGGTTCCTGGGGAGCTTCACCAGCTCTGGTTTGGTTCTCACGGGTACCACCAGGACAGACCCATCCTGGAGCCTCTCAAACAACCATCAACCTGCACAGGCTTTACTCAAAATGAGTATTTTGATACATGCCTGCTTTCCCTGAAGGTGAAGAACATCCTTGGTAATCCCAGCTCACCCACAAACCTCAGAGAGAGCGATGAAAATCATCCTTGGAGTGACTCAGGGTTTTAGCAAAGCAGGGTATGGAATGCCTGCACTCCTCAAATCAGCTGAAACACCAGGAAACCAAAAATATTTTCCATCTCCCAGCTGGGGACATATCTCAGTGTGTTTAATTCCAAATTTCCTTCAGGTAACGAAACTGTTGCTGATTTAAGTCTCCAGTTCTGGGCTGATGCACTTGCTCAGGAGCCACCTGGAAATCCAAGTCCTTCATTTCCCAAATACAGCTTCAAAGAAAAAACGAAAAAAGCACCGAGAGAAGCACCGAAGATCACTTCCACCTGCTCCAGTATTTTCCCACTGAATGAAGAAAATGAATGCAAGGATTGAAAATTCCAAGCCAAAGATGAGGAGGAGCAGCACTGAGGATTTCATCAATGAAATTGTGTGAGAAACAGACAAAAGGCGCTGCAGGAATCATTTAGGTTGGAAAAGACTTTTAAAATCACCAAGTCCAATTATTTATATATAAATCCCACAGAAAGCAGGGAATATTGAGAAGCTCATGGATTCCTTACATGAAATTTTAATTTAAAAGCATCCTATCTATGAACAGGTAAAAAGCACCACACAAATCTTGGACTAAATCAACCAAATGAAAGAAAAAGGTGCCTAAGACAAAGTAACCAAAGAAAAAACTGAAATAACACATCTGATATTGCATTTATAGCTGGAGGTCTGTTCAAAACAGCAGAATCCCTGAAAATTCACCGAGGAGAAGCAGTGAGAGGTGCTGTGGGCAGAGACATCTCCAGCTCTGAATCCACCTGCATCTCCCACTGCCAGCTCTTGGAAAACTTACCCATCCTTGGCCTGTTCCCCTCATGGATGCCAGGCAATCACACAGTCCAGTCATATTGAACTCTTCCTCCAAATACACACACATATCTATATATTTATATATATATTTATGCACACATCAGTTCCTTTTTTGCCTAATTAAATCCAGCACTCAACACTGGATAACAAGATGTTGATTAATTTACTGATTTGATTCCAACACATCCTGCCTGCGTCAATCCCCTCCCTCCAGATCTCCAGAATAACCTTCACTTCTCCGAACGAGGCCGGGGGTGGCATCATTTCCTTCTCCTTTTCACATATGCAGATAGGACAATTATCCAGACATCCATCAGGAGGGATTGCAAGAGCAAGGAACTCATTTTCAGCCAGTCTGCTGCACACACCAGCTGAATACACAAAGCTGATCTAACGGGATAAACCTGGGCAAGGTTATTCCAGCCCTCACTGCAAGCTTGGCAGAGCGAGGAAAAATCTCAGGTACTGGCAAAGATTTGACCATGGTGGTCCATGGTATAAAAATCCAGCTGTGCATGGACAGAAATGTGCCACAAAGTCATGGAATCAGAGAATATCCTGAGCTGGAAGGATCACTGAGTCCAGCTGCTGGTCCTGCACAGGACACCCCAAATTCGGAAATAATCACAGAATCCCAAGTTTGGGTGCGAAGGGACCTTAAATCCCACCCAGTTCCAATCCCCTGCCGTGGGCAGGGACACCTTCCACTATCCCAGGGTGCTCCAAGCCCTGTCCAGCCTGGCCTTGGACACTGCCAGGGATCCAGGGGCAGCCACAGCTTCTCTGGGAAGCCTGTGCCAGTGTCACCGCCGTCACAGCCAAGAATTCCTTCCCAGTATCCCATCTAAACCAGCACACGGAATTCCAGAATGGTTTGAGTTGGAAGGGATGTAGGCAGGAACACCTTCCACTATCCCAGGTTGCTCCAAGCCCTGTCCAACTTGGCCTTGAAAACAAAAATAATAAATGACATTATTTATCAGAACACGAGGGGGCCGAAGGAATCTGTAGGAAGCAAAACATTGTTCTGCTTTTAGAGTTTGTAGGATCGAAAACCGGCCTAGAAAAAAGATGTCCAACACTTCAAACCGGGAAAAAAGGAGAATTAAGGACATAAGACCTTATAATTTTTGTTGCCCTTATAATTTGGATTTACAAGTATTATTATCTTGTGAATAAAGATGCAGGAGACAAAGCACCAAACTCACACCCTGCAGGTCAGCCAACACACCCTAAACCACGAGCTGTGGTCCATGAAATTCAAATGGGCCTCATAAACCAACTTCCCTCATTTGCAGCTACTCAAGTGCAATAAAGAGAGGCCATAAATAAATTGGCCACTTCCCCACCACCTCTTTTTTGCAGCTCCGGAGCTGTCACAGGACTGTGAAATGATTGAAGACCATCACTTCAGAAAAAAAAAAAAATAAAAATTGAGAAGTCCTTCCAGCAATAAAAATAAAAATGAAATTTATGACTGACCCAAAAGTTATTTTTTTCCAAGACAATATCTGCCAGCCCTCACAAGGACCACAGACCCCTAATATTTCCGCTCTGGGCCATATGTGCCATTCTCAGGCAAAAATAAATTTGTTAACAAGTCTGCAACAGCAGTTGGCACTTGCTTCTGCCAGTCTGTACGAACATCTTGAGACTTTCTTTAATAGGAAAAAAAAAAGGGAAAGGAGAACGTTTTAGAAAAGTACAAACCCAGCAAAACATGCCTGAAACGTAAGGGGAAAAAATAGTAATTCGAGCAAACATTTTAAATTAATAGACAACAGAAATGCTGGCAAAGTTTGTTGTTCATAAGCTTCGGGATCATGCAGGGGTCCTGAACATTTTAAACATTCAGTGTGACCATCTGTCACCAACACAGGCACCGAACAGAACGAGCAATTACCAGAGCCCTTCTCAGACAGAATCTGTCAACCACAGCCAGCCTGGCTGCCAGGAGAAATCAAATTGATGAAATCGAGTTGATGAAAGCAGCTCGTCCTTCTGGGAAAAGGGATCGGCTCCACCCGAGCAGGGGAGCAGTGGCTGGGGGGGAAACAGCAGCCAGAAATCTCGTGGCGGTTCCGTGGTGCTCAGGCAATGTTTGTGGGGATGGTGGCCACAAGGACTTGGGTCAGAGCTCCCACGGTGCTGGGACAACCCAGTTCAGAGATTTAGTGCTGAATTCCTTCTGGAATATGATCCATCACAATGATGTGGGATGGAAGGGAGCTCAGACATCATTTAGTTCCCCCCATGGACACCTTCCACCATCCCAGGTGCTCCAAACCCCTTCCAACCTGGCCTGGGACACCTGCAGGGATGGGGCAGCCACAGCTTCTCTGGCATTTGAACCAAGTTTCTTCACTAATACATTTAATGACCTAATGATTGGAACAAAAGTACCCAGAGAGAAAGGAAATGCCAAGGTGGAGAAAAGGGAACAGGACTGTGCAGGGGTTAATGAACTGAAGGAATAAAAAAATACTATCATTTATACTGAAAGAACAACTTCTGCACTGCAAAAAGGTTCCTAATCCAAATCCACAAGGATGAGCTAAGGAGAATTCCTAATAATTCCTACTTATTCTTTGATCAGAAGTTAATGTGCAAAAAGGAGATGCTGATGAAGCCAGAGGTGAAGTCGTTACCAACACTCAGGAGGTATCGGATGCTCCACATCTTGGCCACTGGAGGAAGGGAATATAATTTGACACTGCCTATTTCTCTGCATTCAGAATCTTTGCCATGAGGTAAACACTGCAGGACTTGGAATTTGGGAAGAAAAATTCAAGTATTTCCATCAATCACAGGAAGCCCTGGGGCCACACAGACCATGGAGCCATAAAAGCAAACCCGATCCAAGAGACAGGGGACTGTTCCCAGTAAGGTCAGGAGAGGAATCCTATTCATATTTAAGGAACTCTTGAGATGCCAGGAGAAGCATTAGCAGATCTTACAAGAAAAAAAATAATTAATGAAATTAAAGATGAGACAAGGAAACACAGGAGAGGAGAAGAAATTCTTTTGAGACTCTGTTAAAACACGAAATGCAAAGTGACCATGGTGAAATCCAGATGGGATTATCAAAATAACATCTACAAATGTCACAGCATTGAGCTTCTGGGCTGTTTTTTCAGTAGAAAATCAAAGAAAGGCCAAGTCTTGATAAAAGTGTTCCTCTACTTGAGTGATTTGTTGTCTCAGTGACTGAGTGACTCAAGCAGCCTCTCCAATGCTGTCATGTTGTATTTAGAGATGATTAATGGAAGTACAGCCTCTACTCAACCTCATTCCTGCAGAACTTTCCTCCATGCCTCCAAGCCAATATTCTTTGACAACTCTTACACCACATCAGCTCCGTCAGGATCAAATATCGACAGGAGCCTGGCAAACACTACACGAGAAACAGTGTTTTATTTAATGAAGTAATTAAAACCTGCAGTATCAATATCTGCGAGTCGAGATGTTGATCAGAGCACGAGCCTGCTTTTCATAATGACAAAAAGTGTGTGATCCCGTGGAGCTCACAAAGGAAATGGGATTTAAGGCAGGAACAGATGGATACGGAGGAGAAAGGATGAACAAGGGAACTCAACTGCTTGGTTTGATAGGTGGGGTGCTCAGAACAACACAGATCTAGCAATTTCCAGTGACTTTTTTTTTGTGGCACCTGATACTTCTCCTCAATTGGCTCATTTATCAGAGAATCGACTTTAAAACAACTTTCAAACTCTTTTTTTTTTCCCCCCAAAGAGACTTGCATTTTCTCACTGCTAATCTGCCTTATGGAACCCGGATTTTAACTGAAAAGTACATCAGTAAATTGGCATCCCCTACTGAGACAGATAAGAGCTTCGAGTCACTGAATAAAGATGCCGGAACTGTGACAGGTATCTCTGAAAGCTCTTTTGAAAATTCCTTTATAAATAGTATTTATTTGGCTAAAATACCTGATCAGCACAGCACTTCTGTAATCTGACTGTTTGCAAAGTGCTTTAGTTCTTGAGATAAAAGCTGCTACAGAACTCTGAGGATCATCTGGAGGAGCAGTTTCCATGTACGTGTCAAAAGCTTTTGTCCCCAGCCAGGTCTAATTTCATGGCAATTGAGCTCATTTTGAAATCTTTATTTTTTCAGCTTTCCAGCTACACGAGGCACATGTGAAAAGTGCATTAGGCTGGGAGAAGTCTCCAAAGCAGCAGAAAATCCTTGTAAGAGAGCAGTGGAAAAAAAAATAAATCAAGCCATTAACTGAATTTGCAGGGACCTGTTGACCACGAGACTGAGATTTTATCAGGATAAAGGCACAGGGACACAAAGAATTCCCTTTCCTTCATGTGCCATCCTCTGCCTGGTCTTTGTCCCCGGGGTATTTACAGCATCCTCTGCTCCCACCGGATTGTTTTCCCTCCATTTCAGCGTTTCAACTCTCAAAGAGTTAACGAGTCTTTCCCAAATGAGATCTCTGCAGGTGTCAACTCCTTGGAAGCAGATAGGTCCAAAGGGCAGGCACATCCTTATAATGAGAGAAAGATTAAGAGGGGGACAGAAAAGGAGCCAGCATGAGGCATAAGAAGCACTTTGATGAATGATAGAGCCCGGCATTAATGAGATCTGGTAATTTTACATTTCCAGAAAGCCGTGGTCGTTAGGACAGGGAGGATCATTGCTTTATTCAGCTGGAACAGAGGGAAGTTTAGGACAAAAGGCGGCTCATCAAGGAATCCTCTCCTCCTTTGAGGTAACACAGCTGGGATTTGCAACGTTCCCCATCCCTGCCAGTGCCAGGTTTGTTTGGTTGCTCTTTTCAAAAGCCACCAGCTCCAGTTGCTGCCACCTCAGCGGACCAAGCACACCTTGGCCAACAACTGTCCAAGGAAATTCTGCTCTCTGGGAAACAAAAAAAATGGTTGTAACCTCCCCTGGATGGAAAATTCTCTCTCAGACATTCCCCATGAGCCAAGCTCTGCAGCCTCTTGGTTATTCTGCACGAGCTCATCTCTTTCCCTGGATTCTGATTCCTCAGCTACTTCAAGGTATGAAGGGTAAGAGATCAACAACAGGTTTTTTCTCTCTACAGTCTTGGTGCAATTGGATTTTTAGTTCTGTAGCTTAAAGCAGTAAAACCTGCTGTAAACAACAGCAACACAGAGAGAAGATGCGGCACACGAAGGGTCAAGTTGTACAAATCCACCTTCATATGAATTTATTGAGAGCAGCCACGATGAGAAGGACTTGGGGGTGTCCCCAGGTTCGGGCAGCAGGGGAGGGGGGATTCTGCCCCTGTGCCCCCCTCAGGTGAGACCCCACCTGCAGAGCTGCCCCAGCCCTGGGGCCAACAGCAGCAGGACCTGGAGCTGCTGGAGAGAGCCCAGAGGAGGCCCCGGAGCTGCTCCAGGGCTGGAGCCCCTCTGCCCTGGAGCCAGGCTGGGAGAGCTGGGGGTGCTCACCTGGAGAGGAGAAGGCTCCAGGGAGAGCTCAGAGCCCCTTCCAGGGCCTAAAGGGGCTCCAGGAGAGCTGCAGAGGGACTGGGGACAAGGCCTGGAGGGACAGGACACAGGGAATGGCTTCCCACTGCCAGAGGACAGGGATAGATGGGATACTGGGAAGGAATTCCTGGCTGTGAGGGTGGGAAGGGACTGGGCTGGAATTCCCAGAGAAGCTGTGGCTGCCCCTGGATCCCTGGCAGTGTCCAAGGCCAGGCTGGACACTGGGGCTTGGAGCAGCCTGGGACAGTGGGAGGTGTCCCTGCCCATTTTTGAGGCATCTTTTGAGTGTCTACTCCAAGCCCTGCAAAAGGTCTTGCCTTCACATCGTTTTTCGAATTCCCTTTTATCCTTATTGCCACCACAAAAAAAATAAAATTCTTTTCTTCCTCAGCCATGGCACCACACAACTGATCAGTCTGACCAATCTCCAGCCCAGTTTTCCTCCTTCCCTCCCCATCCAAGCAGGCCCTGAGCGTGCCGGAGCCGCTCCCACCGCGCGTCCCCCTCACACAAAGCGATGCCACAAAACTCAGCACCAACCCACAAGGAATCACCAAAAACCAAAAAAAGCCGCCCTCTCCCAAACCTTGATGCTTTTTCCCTGCCCACGCTCCCTTCAAATGGGAGATTTACTGTCAGTGATCCACCTTTTGAGGAATTTCAATCATCTCGAACGTATCTGGGTGTCGTGATTGACAGGAAGCCTCCCGAGATGGCTTTGCTCCCTCAGCAGCACCATTCCTCCTCATAAATATTTATACACAATTTTCAGTTTTTAACAGATTCCAGATATTCAGACTTCTTCTCGTTGAAGCTTCCTCATATCTTTAGAAATCATTTTAACTGATATTTTTTTGCTTAACCTGTTGGTTTTGCACGTGGATAATGATCAGTGCTGAGGAACAGCGAACAGGACTCCTCACATCACCAGTGCTCTAACATGGATTTGTTCCTCCATTCCCATAAAATGCACCTAAAACCCAGGATTTTAAAAAATGATAAAATAAACCACAGAAAAATACTAAAAAATAAGTTATTCTTTCTTTTTTTTTTTTTTGTCTTTCTCAGTGTTTGACCACTCACAAGTTACAATATTTTCTTTGGCAAGTGCTCCAACCCAAACCCAAGAAAATCTAATTATTACCAAAGGATTAAAGCAGTCCCTGTTTCTCCGAGGCTGGCTCAGCTCCCATCCCGCATTTCACACTTCCCAATGTGGTCCTTTAGGAGTTCAGCCAGACTTCAGAAATCTGCCACATCTGATCACCTGTTCTGGTGTTTCCTTCCATTTCTCCATGTTCTTATGCCTCCCTTAGGATTTTTTTCCCCTCTGACATCTGTTCCTTCCACAACATTAAGCCAAATCACTTCTATGATGATTTGCTAAATATCAACCTCATTCTTACTGATATTTTTTACCTTCTTCCCTAAACTCTCCACCTTCTCCTGATGGTGGGAGCGTGCTGGAAAAACATCCATATCCATTAAAACATTTATGCCTCTCTTCTCTTCTGCTTTGTTTTTATTCTCTCAACTTCATCCCCAGTCCTAAGCTGAAGGAGGGCAGGGTTAGATTGGATATTGGGAAGGAATTCTTGGCTGGGAGAGTGAGGAGGCCCTGGAATAGAAATACCAGAGAAGCTGTGGCTGCCCCTGGATCCCTGGAAGTGTCCAAGGCCAGGCTGGATGGGGCTTGGAGCAGCCTGGGACAGTGGGAGGTGTCCCTGCCCATGCAGGGGTGGGAATGAGATGAGCTTTAAGGTCCCTTCCAATCCAAACCCTTTTATAATTCTGCAGTCATTCCTCTGTTCCCTTTGGATTTATTCCACAGCCTGTCCCTCACCATTATCTGCTTTTGCCACAGCCATTGCACACAGACCTTTTCTCTATTTTCCCCTTAAAAGAGACGTGGGGTCCATAAAAAGGCCAAATACTATTTAAATCTCAACTTCTTTCAGCTCCCCTCCTTTTATTTTTTAAAATCCTTTTGTTTCGAACTCGTCTGCCATCCTTCAAAGGTATAAATATCTGCTGGACCATCCTGGCCTCTCTGCAGTCATTCCTGACTTGCACCAGCTCCAAATGCCCCAAAATTAAGCCTGAGCCGCCTCCAGACAGGACTTTCTTTGGAGATCACAACAACCAGAGCGACCCAGCTGCTCTGGGGTCACTCCAGTGCCAGCTCGGTGCACGTGTCCCATTTAGGCCGACCCCGCGTTCCCTAATCCCGCGCCTTCCGACCGCTTCCTCCACTGAAGCGACGCCAACTTCCCCCCGACGGAGGCTCATCCACTCCAGCCCGCCTCGTATCCCACAGCTCCCGAAGAAAAAGCCCCAGCTGCTCCTCACAAACAGCTTAATCCTTCCTGGCACAGGAACAAGCCGGTAGGAAAATGGGTCATTAACGGGAATTAGAAACCGGCTTTTCCCAACAGCAGCGGCACGGGCCGGGATCGCCCTTCCCACGGATTCGGGAGGTCACACGGCCCGGCCACCGCCGTCCCCACGGGCTCTGACAAGTTTCCAAGCGGGACTGAAGGATTTCCCTGCCTCAGGAACAGGCAGGAGCTGGATTCGGTGACGCAGGCAGCGCTCCAAATGCCGCAATCCTAATTGGAAATACCGATCCCCAGCAGGGAAGGCAGTTAACAGGATTTTAGAAAATAATATATTCTGCTCTGGATGCAATTATATCCCAGCCCCAGACACATAGAAGTTTGTTTTCATTTTGTAACAGCAAATATTTTGGCTGTTTCAAATACTTTTTAACAATGCCACACACTTTGCCAGATGTTCCATCGAATGTTATTGAGTTTTTAACATGCCTTTATTTAATATTAGATGTAAATACATATTTGGCTCCCTCTCTGCACAGCTTTTCCAGTGATTCTGTGATTCCCTCCATCCACCCCCTTGAAAAATATTATTTTTTTTTAATTATTGCTGCTCTTTTCTAAACTTGCTGGTTCAGGGTTTTCCAAAATCCGGGCAGGTTCTGTGATTTAAGTGTTACTAGATGTTAAACCACCGAGCTCTTCTCCAATATAAAGTGCATCTTTATCTTGGAAGGGAGAAAAAAGGAGCCATTCTAAATCTGCAGAGCCAGTTTTAATGTTCTAAGTTCAACAAACGGTAAAATTGAATAATTAGTTATTTAGTAGCCAGGAAAAATGATCAGTTGCTTTGAGAAGAAAATAATAATCACAGGAATGACTGAATCCCTGAACGGTTTGGATTGGAAGGGACCTTAAAATTCATCCAGTTCCACCCCTGCCATGGGCAGGGACACCTCCCACTGTCCCAGGCTGCTCCAAGCCCCAATGTCCAGCCTGGCCTTGGACACTTCCAGGGATCCAGGGGCAGCCACAGCTCCTCTGGGAATTCCAGCCCAGCCCCTCCCCACCCTCCCAGCCAGGAATTCCTTCCCAAGATCCCATCCAGCCCTGCCCTCTGGCAGTGGGAAGCCATTCCCTGGGTCCTGTCCCTCCAGGCCTTGTCCCCAGTCCCTCTGCAGCTCTCATTAATAACAATAAAAATAAATTCCAAAAGTTTGACCATTCAGTGGGGTTTGTCCCTTGAACTCTTGACCCTCCAGCAGCTCAATTTAAGGCCACAGTTGTACCTTGCTGTCACCTAATTCTGTTCCTCTACTGATGACAACATTGATTCTGTAAGAAAACAACACCCAAACTCATCCTTTGTGTTATTTTCCAGTGACTCTGAGGAGAGAAAACCCCACTGCTGTATTCACAGCTCAGCTGGACAAAAGAAAAATCAGCTGCAAAGTCTTTGTGTTTCCCGTTCTTGCCATTCCGAGCTGAGCTCCGCTCCATGAACCACCCAGCACTGCCTGTTAACTTGGTAAACAACAAAAACAACCCTGAAAAGAATCTAAAAACGGGGAGGAAAATCAGAATGGAAAGCAAACAGATCCAACAAACCAAGTTCCCCCAAACCTTTCACTCGCAGCCTCCTTCTCCTGGATGGGAGCAGCTGGAACCCATCGATGCTCCAGCAGCAAGAGATGCTCCTCCAGCCAAGCCCTCTTCTCTTCAGGGCTCTTTGAAGGAGCTGTGTTTGTGTTATTAGTTATTTCTTAACATGAAAAAAACAAACAACCAAAAAGAACAAATGACACCAGGAGAGCATGGGGAAAAGGAAATGAGAGACGGAGTAAAAGGAAACAAAATTCCCCCCCAAGCTCCAACCAGAGGCAGCTGCAGGGCAATTAAACTCAACAGTTTACAGATGTTCCCGGAGAATGCTCACTCACAATGGCACCAAATTGATCTCCTCTCTTAAGAACTTGGTGCACAAAGCTTACTTTTCTTTAAGGGCTCTCCAAATAAAGTTTACAGCCCTTTTCATTCCCATTTCTGCCTCCAAAACACTCCCTGGAAAAGAGGAGATCAAACTTCACGTTTAACCCTTGCCTGCTGGAGCCTCTCTGGCTCCTCTTCCACAGTTTCAGGTCAGAGTTTTGGGAAGTTCAACTGAAATTCAAGAAATTTTTTCTTTCTCAGCAGCCTCAACCATCCTCTCTCCCAGCAGAACCACACACCTGACTAATGATTCTTTCTGTTATCAAATTTAATTAGGAAGGTATTTGGTGAGGCCACGGGGGACCAGGGAGCAAAATTTAAAAAAAGGAAAAAATAAAAAGAAGGATGAGTCAAGGAATCAGAGTTAAACTCCCTGTTAAGAGTTGTAACAATTAATGGCATGCTAAGCTTTTATTTTCTTCTTGGACTCCTATAACACTTTGGTGCAAATACAGCCCTTTTCCAAGATTTTTCCTGATTCAGGATTGTTTCAGTTCAACTCAGGACTTGGGTTTAATTCTCTTTTTCTCCCTCTTAAGCCCTTTACAGAAAGGCTCAAGTGTGGCCAATGTTTTCCTTCACATAAGAAGGAGCCAAATAAATATTAAATAAATATTCATTTGAAGCGTTAAAGGAGGGTGGAGCCAGGTGGGGGTCAGGCTCCTCTCCCAGGAAACAAGCGACAGGATGAGGGGAACAGCCTCGAGCTGTGCGAGAGGAGGTTTAGGTTGGATATTAGGGATTTTTTTTTCATGGAGAGGGTTGTAAAGCACTGGAACACTGTCCAGGGCAGTGGTGGAGTGACCATTCCTGGAAATGTTCGATAAATGTGTGGATGTGGCCAACTCCATCACTGAGCTAAACCTACCCAGAGGTGGAAGAACTCCCAGGAGGACCTAGGTCAAGCCTAAACCACACGAACCAAGTGCCCATTAATGACATTTGCGCAGCCAGCAGGACACAAATGGACCTCAGTGCCTCTCACCAGAGCTGGTTCCCCTCAGCACCACCCTGTGCTCATTCACAGGCTTTGTCCTGTTTGCACTCCACGTTCCATTCTCCTCAAAGCACCATGAAAATCTCACTGTTGTCCACCAAACATTCCACTGATGCCCATTCCAGAGGTGCTGCAAGTCCCCAGGATGCTCCTGTCCTTGGGAGAACACCGGGAACTTGTGCAGCCTTGTTAAATCTCTCAAAATCAAGACATCTGAAGCAAAGTTACCAAGAAGCAGGAGTTAATTTTGATATGTAACTACAATTAATGAGGAATCACGGCTCTGGCAGAAGGAAGTGTCCGTGAGGGACTCAATTCCAAGCTGAGAAAAATAAACGTCCACTGATTCCAGACAGGATGATCTCTTGTACCTCTTGTTTTCAGTTTGAGCACAGTGGAGGATGTTGGACACAAAAATCAAGCCCAAAGTCTATAATAAAGATGCCTGGGAATAACTAAATGCTATTTGCACTTCCAGTTCCCAAAAAGCCACTGAAGGATCACCGCCTGGAGAAACAGATGTGCTGCCTTTGTCCCTTCAGGTTCCCACACTGCAATATCTACAAATCTCCCTGTACTCCTGTGATGGCTCCCCAGGAGACACCACCAAACAGGGGTGGTTTGAGGCTCTGCTCTCATCCCTGGCCAGTGGCTTCTGCTGACCACAGGGGCCTTGTTTTTCCCTGGCTTTCCTCCTCTTGCGGCTGCTCACGTTCACAATTCTCTTCCCCCAGAATTCCACGTCTTTGCACCTCCTGCTCCTTTCAGACTCGGCTGATATCGATCCCATTAGTGGGGAGGGACAGACAGAACAAACCTAAAGGACTCATTTCCTTTAGGATGGGACTCATTTCCTAGGAAATCAAGCTAAAACCACAATAGAGCTGCTATCAAGTGAATTTTAAATCTATATTCATCTCGTGGTAAGATAACATTCATTCCACTCACTTCTGAGGAGACAGGGTTATTTTTTCCCCAAATCAAGAGGATATTGAAGAAATTATCACTGATAAATACCTGGAAGCACAGCCAGGATCAAGATATCAATTTCTACCTCCTATCAGACATCTTTCATGTAGCAGAAAATTATTTCTTGAACACCCCTCTGAGAGGGACGAGCAGTTCAGGAAGAGCACAAGTAAATGATGGATTTATAAAACAATTGCATTCAAGAATACAAATAACACAGAAAAAAATTTGAATTCCCTGAAGTCCCACACTTAAGGGTCATTCCTCTGCTTCCCTGCATGAGATTCAAGTCTCAGCACTTAAAGCCTTCCTGGATATTCACGCTCTGCAGAGACAAGGATTATTTGGATAACGGAGTCAAGGAGGAAAAGAAACAAATCCCGCGTGCACCAATCTGCACTGCTGGGAGAATGGGTTTTGTTTAAAGACTTCTTAATTCCATCAAATACTGAGGATGTGCAAAATTCAGCATCAGTATGAAACAGTGATATTGGAAAACAGCTGTGAGACCATCGAGTCCAAGCTGTGCCTGATCCCCACCTTGCCACCAGGTGCCATATCCAGGCCTTCCTTGGGACACCTCCAGGGATGGGGACTCCAAACCTCCCTGGGCAGCCCCTGCCAAGGCCTGACCATCCTTTCCATGAGGAAATTCTTCCTGGTGTTCAATCTGAGCCTCCCCTGGCCCAGCCTGAGGCCGTTCCCTCTCCTCCTGTCCCTGTTCCCTGGGAGCACAGCCCGACCCCCCCGGCTGCCCCCTCCTGTCAGGGACTTGTGCAGAGCCACAAGGTCCCCCCGGAGCCTCCTTTTCTCCAGGCTGAGCCCCTTTCCCAGCTCCCTCAGCCGCTCCTGGGGCTCCAGCCCCTTCCCAGCTCCGTTCCCTTCCCTGGACACGCTCCAGCCCCTCAATGTCCTTCCTGAACTGAGGAGCCCAGAACTGGACACAGCACTCGAGGTGGTCCCTCACCAGTGCCCAGCACAGGGGCAGAATCGCTTCCCTAATCCTGCTGGCCACACTGTTCCTGACACAATCCAGGTGCCATCGGCCTCTTGCCCACCTGGGCTCCTGTCCAGCTGCTGTCAGCAGCACCCCCAGGGCCTTTTCCAGCTTTCCAGCCCCTCTGCCCCAGCCTGTGGTGCTCCATGGGGTTGGTGTGACCCAAGGACTCGGTACTTGGCCTTGGTGAACCTCATCCAATCGTTCCCAGCCCATGGATCCAGCCTGTCCAGATCCCTCTGCACTCTCCAGCAGATCCACACTCCCACCCAGCTCGGTGTCATCTGCAAAGTTCTGTTGACCTAAAGATGGAATCCCACAAAGGGGAGACCTTAGAGGGGCTTTGCAGGGGCAGAAACCTAAAGATGCTCACCAGACTCACGAGCTTGGGTTTGTGGTGAAGTGCCACGATCAATAACCCACAGTAATGGGAAAATGAGCAGATCTGGGACGAGGTGGAGTGACCTGTGCAGGCTGGGGAGAGGTTCTGCTCATTCTGCAACACCAGGGATTTTGGAGAAGTTTCTTTTCCAGCAGATCTTGGGTGAATCCCTTCCGCTCCCAGCAACTTTCCAAGGGTGCACCCACGTGGGGTCCATGAGGAGCTGGGAAACATCCCCTGGATTGCACAAAGTCTGAATTAGCTTAACTGAAAACAGAATAATCTCTTCAGGTATCAAAGAAACACCCACAGCAAGAGTCTCTCCTCACTTCCGTAACACAAATCTCTACTAAATTTTATGTCTAAATGAATTTCTCAGACATGGCAGATACAACATCCCATTAGGACTCATGTGGGCAAAAATCAGCAGAAACTTCAACAGATTTTTTTTCCCTGCAAGCTGCTTAAATTAGTTGCTATAAATATGAAGTTTATTTTTAAAAAGAAGAAGGAAAAATAAAGATTTCTAATTTATTTCCATGTTAGCACTCGCAGGCCTTGATCCCAGTAACAATTAGGCATACGGACGTGTGATTAGTCAAAATCACTGCCATACATTTCGAGTATGGAAGTATTTACATTTTTACTCTAAGTGGACATATGGCAACATTAAAGATTAAGATCTGTCAATATTTTAAATACAAACTTGTCTCTGAGAAAGGAGAGAGAAAAAGCCTTCATTACCACAGGCAGAATAATGAAAATTCAAGATGTTTTTAGCCCTTTTGGAACCCAGTGCCATTTTATTCAGCTTTTACCATATTAAAGGCAATTTTAAGCTCCAAACCAACATCATGAGGATTTTCTGATGATGCTCAAATTTAATGTGATACCTCCAGATGAACACTGAGGTTATTTTACCTGTGCGTTTTCCCGTGATATATAATTTTTTCCCCTTTTTTCTGCTGTTTAACTTCAATACCTGCCCAGAATAGTCCCTGCCTGTAGAACAACTCGTATTTTAAAGCTGATAAAAATGCACGAGGTGTAGGGAAGCTCTGAGTACAACTGCACAGCGTGGAGAGATCAGACCCACAGACATTTGCTTCCGAGGAAAACGCAGTTGCAGCAACTGCATAATACATAAAATATAATCTACAACACATCCTCCTCCTCTTCCTGGGCGCGGGAGGAGAAAGCTCCTTTGGATGCCACAAGAATTAGCTCCAGACACATATGGAAATTCCATTTAGGATAAGAATCAGTGACAGGAAACAGCCAGGAGGGACTATTTGTACTGAAATACAAGCCATTAACTTGAGCCAAGCTAACAGCAAACGACTGCTCAGGCAAGTGCCGGCTGCAGATAATTAGTTTAGAACCTATTGGAACATGAATATTTTATCGTGCAGCACAAAACTTGTTAGGGAGAGGAATTAGAGAGCCAGGACGTCTGGAAGCATGGCAGAGGTGATCTGTCAGGTCCCTGGGAAGAGCTTTTCCCAGAGAAAACAAGTTCAGCGAGACTGGGTTTTGTTAAAGCCACACCAGTGCATTAGGAACGGATCCGGGGGCACACCAGGAGTGCAGGGAGCTGCCTGGATTTAATGGCTTCGCTCTGTGCTGCTGGACACAGAGGAATTTAGGGAATCGCCAGGGCCAGCACCTTCCGTAGGGTCAGCGGGCTCGTTTTCCTCACGTTCGCCTCTGGGATGCGAATTCACTTCTCAGTTCTTCCTGGGAAATGGAACAATTTGCTCCCGTCCTGCAGTTTCATGGCCCAGCATGTCAAAGCTGGATGGGGCATTAAAACCTCCCCTCTCCATGCTCAGTGAATTCCCAGGGAAAAGGAACATTAAAAAGGAGATAAATGCATAATTCAGGGAATCCCAGAATGGTCTGGGGTGGAAGGGACCTCAAAGCTCATCATCCAGTTCCAGTGTATATTTGATACACTGGCTGGAAAAAGAAAAAAAGAACCAAAAAAAGTTAATTTTATGGGACTTCTCTATTTTTTCCCCAACAGACAGAAAATTAAATACGGATGCCCAAGACCTTGAGGACACTGAGCTCTAAAACATGTCTTGATTAGCTAAAAATGCTGAATTTTCAGTCCACGACTGAAACTGCTCTAGCTGGAACTGAGCAGGAAAGCTTCTAAATAAAACAGGAGGTAACAAAGTAAATGCACACATCTGAATTTTCCCATTCCACGTGGAGTTACTTGGGAAGAAAGGCCCTCAGCAACATCCTTGTGTGGACAAAGTGAATCTCTTCTGATTTGTCCTCAAGTCGTTACCTGTTACATCCAACTCCTTAAATCCATCACTTCCAGCCTGAACACCATCCAATATTCATTAAAAGTGTCTCTGATGCACACATTGGCATGATTTAAATCCACCTCAAAAACTCCTGGAAAAACCAGAACTTCAGATCTCTGGTGCTGCTTCCCTTGGATTATAAAATACTGCACACCTCTCACTGCGATCCTGACACCAGAACAAAGCCTAAGAAATATAAAACATATATAGAAATATAAAAATGTGCCCAAATGACAGATTATTGCAAAATCACACATGATGTTACTTTAAAGCCCCCCCAAACTGTTAAAAGTTACATATTTATGTTTATTTTTTTAAAAACTCCTACTGCTACGGGATCCAGCTCATAGAGAATCACAGAGTCATTACAACACCCAAAGCAGTAACAGAGGTGCTTGAAAAAGAGCAAAGAAATGTAAATTTAGATATTACATTTATGTTGTAAAAAAACCCCACCTTAACAGAATCAATCTATGGCAAATCATTCATAGGATGTATTTTCCCTGCTTTTTAAAATTCAAACCTGCTACTATTAATCATTAACTATTAATTGGTACATCATTATTTCTGGGAGATGAAGACACATTTAAATCACTCAGCAGCAATACTTTTAATGATAACCAACTTGCTTAATTCCGTTTTTCTGCCCAAAGCTGTATCAAAACAGATCATTTTGTATTTCTGGAGACAAGAACATGCAGAGCCCACCTCACCCCAGTAATGAGGTGTTGGAAACACTTGTTCCCGGATTACTGAAACGCTCATTAAATCCATTTGTTTATTTTTTTTTGGTTGTTCCAGTAATTGCTGTGACAACAGCAAGCCCCATCAAACTGGAGTGGGTCCTGATTTCACTGCTGCACTCCCTTTGCTTCACCTCCTGGGCAAAGCCCAGCCTGACTACAGGTGGCAGAGCCCCAGCAAGTGTCCATATGGGGATCCATATGCTCTGGCAGCGCATCCAGGAACGGCGGAACGCCGGGATGGGATTGCGGAACAACCCCAGGACGCTGCAGTGCCTCCCCCTCTGCCTGACCTCAAGGAGTTGGATTTTCCTCTCGTGCCACAGAAGGCACTGAGTTCTGTGTGAGGCACTGAGTGTAGAGGAGCCAAATTTTAATCTTTCCTGAAATCTCCGGTGTTGGGAAGAAGGGACGGAGCTGAAGCAAGCCGGATTGGAATGTGCTGCCAGCACGGAGCACTTGCACAGTCCCTACTACACAGATACTACTGCCCAGAGCTGGGGCTTGCTGCTGAGAACAGCCACTACGGAGCCACCAACGCTCACAAAACGGGTCCACGCTCGGCTCTTACGCGGCAGCTCCCGGGATGAAGAGTTGGGACAGTGCCCCTGCAAAGATCTGTGTCCAACTGCACTACAGCACGCTGAAACTCAAAATAGGAACTCGGCTCGCTCAGGCTTAACACATCAATGGTTTTGATGCATCTGACTTTCATCTCAAACAGGCATTTAACAGGAACCCTTCCCACAGCTAAAAAACTTCCAGACAAAGCTGGGCCTCAGATCCCACCGCTTTCATCGGCGGCACGAGGCGGGATGAGAAAGCTGCGAATGAGGCACAAGATTTATCCCTCTAATAACCTAAATCTGATCTCCACGTTCTTTCAGGCCGCTGAACGCAGAGATAACTGAAACGTGCTCCTCCAGAAAAATAAACCGGGAAGAAAGATAACAGAGCGGCTCTTTTAAAGACTTCAACCCAGCGGATCAATATCCTGTTGCTTAAGAAGAGGAATGTAAAAAAGACGGGGCTTTAATTTCCATTTCAAGACCAGGGTTCAGCGTCACCCACCATTCAGCAGCAGCCAAAGTGCTTTTTAATTTTGTCCTCGTGCCAGAGCATTCAGGGAACAACAACCAAAAGGACAAAGCCAAAGTTCAAAGATTGAAGACACAAAGCCGAGCTGAGGCTCTTGTGCGGATGGGCCGCCAAGCTGTAACCTCATTTAATTTGTTGCAAGGAGATGTATTCAGAAATTCCTGTTAATGGCAAAAAAGGGAAAGTGGGGCAGGCACTCGGAAATCAGTATGTTGGAACGGGAGAATTTAGGGAAATGGGTTTCACGCAGAAGGGTAATGAGGGTTTAGTGGGAATCACAGGACAGGTCATTGTGCCGTGAGAGTTCTGCGAGAAATCCATTTCTGCGTGTGCTGAAAGGATTAGAGAGACTGGGGAGGAGAAGTAAAAACCAAAGAAATGCTCATTTTTTAGGTCACTTGAGCTTTAAGAAATTCTCACCAGTCCCAAAATGAATAGTTGGTATCATTTTATATTCTCACACAACCACAGGCAGGAGTTACATTCAGCTTCTCCCTAAAAACCATATTTGGGACAGCAGAACAGGACTGAGGAAGAAAAGCCCATCCCAGCTGCTGTCTCCCCCTCCACAGCTGCTTTTTGTAGTGACTATAAAACAGCTCCAGAGTACTCACGGAGCGTAATTTGAATCTTTCAAGGCAGCAATAGCAAAAATAGGTCACAATCCTAATGAATCCACTGGGAAAGGTTCCAAAGGGAACTGAAGAGATGGAGTGCTGAGCCAGGGGAGTCCAAACTTTTGCATTCACTCAGTGCTGCTTGGATCAGGTGTATCCAGGGATCCTCCTCTGGCAGTGGAGGTGGCATTGCAAGGTGAACTGGGCTATCCTCCTCCTCCTCCTCCTCCTCCTCCTCCTCCCCAACGTGGGGTCCAGGTCAATCCCTGGCTGGGGAAATGGGATTCTGGATGAGTGACACAACCAGAAGAAGAGGGGGGGATCACGGCAAGGTGGAATGAAGCTCAATCCTCTTGCCTTCTTCAGGCAAAAGGAAGACAGAGAAGGCAGGAACCTTCCCAAAGGAAGGAATTCCTGGCTGGGAGGGTGGGGACGCCCTGGAATAGAATTCCTAGAGGAGCTCTGGCTGCCCCTGGATTGCTGGAAGTGTCCAAGGCCAGGCTGGAGCATCCTGGGACAGTGGAAGGTGTCCCTGCCCATGGCAGAGGGTGGGACTGGATGAGCTTTAAATTCCCTTCTCACCCAAACCATTCCATAATATCCAAGAAAGGTAAAACAGTCAGGTTATAAAATACAGCCTTTGGTGCTGTACATAAATGAGGTAAATCCCCCTCTGCTCCTTTTATTACTCTGGAAAATCAACATTAAGATACCTCAGACAAAGCTTACACGGAATAATTAGGAATATTTCTGTAACACTTCAAAGCCTTTATACGAGGATGGTATTTAAGAACAGTCTTTTGTTAACTTTTACTATTGTTCACTTAGAAAGCTGGAATTGGTCTCAGGAAAACAGGGGTAGTTTCCATAATATATGGAAACCTGGAGACTAAATGAGTTTAAGAGGAGATGAGAAAAACAGAGCATAACCAGGAGGATGAAAATACATAACTAAATCGAGCCTGAGTGAAGGAGATTGCACTGTTTGCAGAAAGCCTTGGGAATTTTCAGTAATAAACACAACTTCAGCTCAGCAATTAAAAGAAGTGTTTATAAAAATAAAGCTGTTCGTAAACTTACAATGTTCCTTCAGCAGTTTCCGTGGGGAGCAGAGATGTAATTGTGTATAAACAGCTGAAATTACTCTTGTTTGTAAATTGTGTCACTGCCTTTTCATTTCCCCTGTGTGGCGGTTCCAGGAAAATCTCAGCACTAATTCATTGATAAATGATCCCAAAAAATGGATGTTTTTTCCCATCATAGGTGGGTATCATTGAAAAAAGGCAAAATTATTTGGGTTTTAATCTATCTAGATGCAGTTTACCAAAATAAAGAAGCGTTATCACAATGCCACCCATAAATGAGTTTGCAATTAGTTAGAAAGGGTTCAATTAAAGCCTTTCAAAACCAGGTACCAAAATAACAATAATCCCATTATTTCTCACACAGCTCTAACGCCATGAAAGATATAAAACACCGAAAAAGGAAAACACTTTACACCTGCCCACAGCTACACTGATTTTTATGCCTTCCAGAGTCCACTACAGCCTTAAATTGCTGCTCACCAGCTGAAAAACCCAAACCTGAGCTGATTTTAGAGCCAGACATGAACTTCATAACCTGCCTTTGGATCTGCTGAGCTCCAGGATGAAGTTTCCACCTCAGATGCTGCTGTGGCCACGGGGATGATACTCCTGATTTAAAAAGTCCAGTTGGGTTTGCAAGCAGCTTCTGTGATCATTTTCACTGTGGATCTTGAATCCAAAGGCTTTCCACGGCTCCAGAATCTTCAGGGGTTAAAAGGCTCTGCCACCCACCAGGTCTCCTTCCAACATCCTTTTTCTCTCTCTTCCAGCTGCCCAGTGCTGCTAAAGCTGAGCTTTGATTCAGCTGCTGCTTCAGAGGCAAGAATTCGGAGGCAGGAGATGCTGAACTCTGACAAATCCCACCTCAGGGAGCACATTATTTGAATTCCATGTTTAATATATCCTAAAAACAGACCCCAAAAAGAGCTAAGTGCAGGAGGAAACAAGGGGCTGAGCTTCTTCCTAATGAGTGGATTCTTTGACTGCGTCAGGGCTGGAAGTGACACCGGAGTAAAGAAGCCACCAGGGCTTTTGGTTTAAGGACTCCAATTAAATCCAGGTCTCACTAATGAAGAGTGCACGCAGGAATTTGTTCTTTCCGAAATGTGTGCTCTCCTACGTGGTTGTTTTGAAGATGGAATCTGCATTTCCTTGATTTTATTTGCTTTCTGGTTGTCTTTTGAGGGCACAGCTTAGAAATCAGACCTTGGGTCGGGTGGGCTCTTGGGAAAACAAGAGTGCCCTGGCAGGATCCCGGTGCCAGAAGCAAGATTCTGACCTTTNGGAAATCAGACCTTGGGTCGGGTGAGCTCTTGGGAAAACAAGAGCCAGAAGCAAGATTCTGACCTTTAACCAGGCCTGGTGACAGCTGAAGAGGATGGAAGCACCTTTTAGCTGCCATCCAAAGCAGTTAAAGGTTAACTGTAACTCCCCTTGACAGAGCGGATCTGCCACTGACAAACACCCCCAGACAGGCTTTTTTCTTCCCGTTAACGAGGCTGGCACTAATTAAGTCTGATGCCAGTGAAGTCTGTGGCAGTACTGACTCAATTATGCACTAAAAGTTGGGCAAAAACTCTTGAGAGAGCACTCACTGCACACAGAAACAGAGCCAAGAATTGGGGAAAAGATGTCTTGGAAATTCAGCAACTCAGGTGACTTCAGGCAGAAAGAGCCTGGGCTGGAGAGCAGAAAAGGCATCACAAACCTCTTCGCTCAATTCTTACTCCTTTACTGAGTCTTAAATGCCCACACATCCACGGATATTTGGAATATTTATCATGATGATATGGAATTCTTTCATAAATACACTCTTCTAAGCGTGGAGAAACTTACGGGTTCGTAGGAATTTAATTTGGTGCCTAACCAGCTCCTGTTATGCTACTGGGCACCACTGCTGGTTAACTTGCAATTTCAGCTAATTACTAATGAGTTACCAAAATGCTCCTTGCACTGGACTGGAACCTTTTGTGCCAATTGAGGAAAAGCAAATTATTCTTTAATAAGGGGTCACAGGTAAGCAAGAGCCTCAAGGAAATTCAACAGAGCATGGAATGATTTGAGGAGCAACAGCAGCCACAAGATTTTGTGGTGATGCTTTGCACTTCTCATGGAATCATGGAATGGTTTGGGTTGGAAGGGACCTTGAAGACCATCTAGTTCCAACCTGAGCATCATCTGTGCTTCCAAAATCGCATCCCGTGATCATTCCCGCCGAAACACCTGTTCTGCTGAAATGTGGAAGTTTTTGTCTGTCCACAGACAAAGCAAAAAGACAAACAGAGCCCACAGAAGTAACAAAGGTTAGGCTGGATTAAAACCCCAAAGCTTTACCTTGGACCTTCAGAGCCAAGTGTGGATCACCCTGAACAAATTCAGGCACAACCTACAGTTTGTAGCTGTAACCAGACCAGGCTGGGTCCAAACTGGGAGAAACTTGTGAGAATGGGGCAAGGCAGAGATACAGGGAAAGAGCATGGGGAAAAGGGAAGAAATCGAGGCAGTATTCAAACAAACCCCAGGTTAACGAGGCACTGAAGACTTCCCCCAGGGATAACCAGGCAGTGCTCTGCCATGTGGTCCTCTGCACTAAACACATTTGTTCATCCTCCCTCCTTAATGATTCCCCACCTTCCCAGTCTTCCCAGTCTTAAACACCAATTCTTACCCACTTTGTCTCATCACCGAGGGCTTAAGCTGTTAATTCCAGCAAAGCTTCAGCTGAAATCCAGGTTTCTGCTCCAGATGTGAGTGGAACAGAAACAGGGAGCGCGTGCAGGTGTTAATGTGACTCCACAGCACGAGGATAAACCCAGCAGAACAGGGAGTCCTTGATTAAGGCCTGAATGAAACGATCAGGGCCCATCAAGCACCCTGCTGATGAGCAGCTATTTGGCCACACACAGAGCTGTGATTTCCATCCACTTTAATAATCAGGGAGTTGGGATTTACCGTTAATGTGACATTGATGAAGAGAAATGACGCTAATGTGACATTGATGAACCGGAATGACAGTTCAGGCTTGATTAAAATTAGCCACAGCTCTTCAGCACAGGACCAACCAGAAGGGCTTGACACAGAACTCAGATGCTTCCAGAGCAGAGGGAGAGGGTGAAACAAAGGACAAGGTGAGGGGAAAGGAGCAGAGGGATGCTAAAAAAGCCAACAAATGTTCCTTGATTAAATCCAGGATCCTTCAATGAGATTCAGCACCTCAAAGCTTCCCCCACTGCTCAATTCCCTGAATTAACAGAAAAAAGTCAAGAGTTACAACATTAATGGGGAGGGCAGAAGGTGCCCATCTACCTCATCCTCACATTTACACCTCGTGGGGACTCCACTGGGCACCAACACTTTGCTTTAGCAGATTCACAGAATCCCAGGATGGTTTGGGTTGGAAAGGACCCTAAAGATCATCTTGTTCCACACCTTCTGCTAGAGCAAAGCTCACTAAGCCAAGGCTCAAAGTCCAAGGCATGGAGACTCCTCAGGAGCTCCAAAGGAAGCCAGCATTGGATGTGGGATCAGCACAGAGCAGTCCTGCTTGAGAATCAGGAAAATAAAACTGTGATCTTAAACAAGCCAACCCCTTCAAAATCCGAGTTGTAACAGCAAACCCTGTTTCTGCAGGGAAACACACACCGGCTCACCAGAACTGCCTGAAGGAGGTTCTGAGGAATGCTAAGGAAAAAATTAAAGAAAAAATATCAAGACACAACTGCTCAAGTCTGGATGCTGTTCACCAGAACATTTCCATAAGGTTTACACTTACAATGGCCCCTCATGTGCTTTCACCATAAAGTTCATCTCTTCAACTCTCTCCACAGGGAAGTTGCTGAATGCTGGAAATACTCACAGGACAAGAGCCTTGTTAAAACCCCTCTGCACCAGCTCAGAGCACCCAGCACTTACACAGGAGTCAACAGCAATCACCCAGATTTTCCTTCCAGCTGGGAATGAGTTGAAATGGCCCCAACCTTCTGTAGTTACATTACTTGCTCCTTTTATAAACAAAATATTCTTTCATTCATTATATAATTTCCTAGATTATCCTTTATTAAAATTCCCCCTCTCCAAAACGAATTTACATCTGAATTATCTCATTACTTCTGAACAAGCCAATTATTGCCTCTAGTGAACAAAATAATTAGACTTGTGCTCCCTGCATTCGAGATCTTCTCCAGCAGTCCCAGAACACAGGAGTACACAATGCAAAGATACAAACACACAGAACAAACCAATGGAGCAGCTTTTTTTCCTTCCTGAACACTGTTTACCAACTAAATAGGTTCCTTTTTTTGAATACATACATTCAGGTATCGAGTGCGTGATACAAACCTGAAATTTAAACTCTACCCAGCAGTCAGGTCTGAAAGGGCAAAACACCTCACTTGGTTTGTTTTTCCACCACTGGAGTCAGAAGCCTTCCCTCTCCTCTGACATCTGTGTTACCAAAAAACTCACAAAACACTGCACAAAAAGGGGAAATGTTTCCTAGGGGTTGGTGATGGGATTCATGGAATCTCAGGATGGTTTGGCTTGGAAGGGACCTTAAAGCTCATCCAGTCCAGTCCCTGCAGGGACATGGGCAGGGACACCTTCCACTATCCCAGGCTGCTCCAAGCCCCAGTGTCCAGCCTGGCCTTGGGCACTTCCAGGGATCCAGGGGCAGCCACAGCTTCTCTGGGAATTCCAGCCCAGCCCCTCCCCACCCTCCCAGCCAGGAATTCCTTCCCAATATCCCATCTAATCCTACACTCTGTATGTGGGAATCCATTCTCCCTCGTACTGTCCCTCCAGGCCTCTCTGTCCGAAGTCCCTCTCCAGCTCTCTTGGAGCCCCTTGTCTTGGTTTAAGAAAATTTAAAGAAGTGGACACACTAAAATGAGTTACCTCCCCTTAACTTCAACCACTCCCTTTCCACCAACAAGGAACGAACATGAGTTGATATAAGTGAAAAAACAACAGCTTACCAACAAGCGAAATGGCAATAGGCAGAAATGTAAAAGTAAATAATCATTAGATACAAACTCACGAAATCTCAGGAACTCCACGGGAACACAGATGTCCCAAAATGGTGGCAGCGCCCTTCCCAAGACGGCGCCCGCACTGAGGGAGACAAAGGGGAAATGGCGGCAGGGGCCCTCCCCCAGAGGGGGCCCGCCCTGGGGGGGCG
>VXAZ01006216.1:260544-498728 GCA_013399875.1 Gymnorhina tibicen
GGCGCCCGCACTGAGGGAGACAAAGGGGAAATGGCGGCAGGGCCCTTCCCAAGGTGGCGCCTGCACTGAGGGAGAAAAAGGGGAAATGGCGGCAGGGCCTTTCCCAAGGTGGCGCCCGCACTGAGGGAGACAAAGGGGAAATGGCGGCAGCGCCCTTCCCAAGATGGCGCCTGCACTGAGGGAGACGAAAGGGAAATGGCGGCAGCACCCTTCCCAAGATGGCGCCCGCACTGAGGGAGACAGAGGGGAAATGGCGGCAGGGCCTTTCCCAAGATGGCGCCCGCACTGAGGGAGACAGAGGGGAAATGGCGGCAGGGCCTTTCCCAAGATGGCGCCCGCACTGAGGGAGACAGAGGGGAAATGGCGGCAGGGCCTTTCCCAAGATGGCGCCCGCACTGAGGGAGACAGAGGGGAAATGGCGGCAGGGCCTTTCCCAAGATGGCGCCCGCACTGAGGGAGACAGAGGGGAAATGGCGGCAGGGCCTTTCCCAAGATGGCGCCCGCACTGAGGGAGACAGAGGGGAAATGGCGGCAGGGCCTTTCCCAAGATGGCGCCCGCACTGAGGGAGACAGAGGGGAAATGGCGGCAGGGCCTTTCCCAAGATGGCGCCCGCACTGAGGGAGACAGAGGGGAAATGGCGGCAGGGCCTTTCCCAAGATGGCGCCCGCACTGAGGGAGACAGAGGGGAAATGGCGGCAGGGCCTTTCCCAAGATGGCGCCCGCACTGAGGGAGACAGAGGGGAAATGGCGGCAGGGCCTTTCCCAAGATGGCGCCCGCACTGAGGGAGACAGAGGGGAAATGGCGGCAGGGCCTTTCCCAAGATGGCGCCCGCACTGAGGGAGACAGAGGGGAAATGGCGGCAGGGCCTTTCCCAAGATGGCGCCCGCACTGAGGGAGACAGAGGGGAAATGGCGGCAGGGCCCCTACCCAAGATGGCGGCATCCCCAGCAACCGCGGCGCTTGAATGACACCGGGGAAATGGCGCCAGCTCTCTCCCTCAGGACACCAGGCACGGCTGGGCGCTCCCCAGCCGACCGGCCGGTCTGGGAGATCAAGGGAAGAAAGATGGCAGCAAAAAGAACCCTCAGGGGAAGGCTGGGGCTGACAGAGAAGTCCTGGCGGCAGACACAGCCTTACCAGCGCGCGTGGGGTCAGCGCCGCCGCTTCCTCGGGTTACCAGGACAAGAAGCACCCCAAAGGGGCAAGAACGCAAGGGACAGAGAAAAACACGGCAGGACTTGCCCCAAAACGTGTCCACTGCTCGTGTAAATCCTGGCAGAGAGGTATAAAACATCTCCTGTCTGAAGGAGGGTCCTGTTCCCAGATGAGGACAAGAGGAGCCTTCCCAATTTTCACACCTCGTTGCCCTGCACGCGGCCCTGGAGGAGGAAGGTGAGAGATGCTGCAGCTCACAATTCCATTACGGACTCTCTGCCAGCTGTCAGGATGAATCCACGGCCTTACCCTCAAGAATTTCTGAAGCAAGAAAGATTCATTTTTACCTTCTGTATATAAGTTAACAAGCAGAGAAAATCAGATCCCTCACATCTGCTTCTGGGGTCTCTTGGATACTTCAGTGACTCCCTGCATGAGCTCGAGCAGGAATTTCTCCTGCCACTGAGCGTTAACAGCACAGCAGACAACATACTGAGGGTAATAAAAACAATGCAGCCCTCATTTATCAGCTTGAGGAGAAGCTGTCGAGGCAACCGGCTGAGAACGACCCACCAGGAAAGTCTGAGAATCACAAGAGGAAGAGGTTTGGGGTTTTGCCCTTTGGCTGGAAATGCTGCTCAACTCCAGCAGGAAGTGTAGAGAACTGAGGGAAAGCTTTGCCTCCCCTTGCTTCCCTCTGTCCCCAGCACCATTTCTGTGCAATGTCTGACAGGGCTTCATGGGCTGATTTTGCTGCCAAGTGAGGTTTGAACTTCTCTCCTTGGCTTGTGCCCTCCCCTACACAATCCAGAATCAGTGCACAGCCTAGTGCATTACGTTTCCCTATATAAATATATATATTTTTAATGTATTATGTCTCTCAATAAGTCTATATTTTTAATTAATGAGCTATTTCAAATGGAAGATGAAAAGCGAAAATCTCCTTTTCCTTTTGGAAGGGTGATCCAATAACACTGACAGTACCAGATGGCTTCCTCCTTGGAAAGCCAGACAAAGCAAATGCATCCATAAATGTCCAGAATGTCAGAAGCAGGCATCAAAGAGAAAAAGTCCAAGTAAATACACACAGCTCTTGCTTCTCAGAAACCAGGAACATTTGTTAGTCCTGTCAAGGAACAGATTTTTTTTTTTTTCCCCCCCTCTCCAACACCCTGAAATTTCCAAGCAGAGCTAAAAGCACAGAGGTGCCTTGGTCTCACCGGGGAAATAATTCTGCACAGCTGATTTGATCTGTGAAAATGTTCACCCAACAGCAGAAGCTGTGCTCAAAAACCAAAGGATTTCTCTGTAAAAGCCCAGCACCAACTGTCTCACGGGTAGGGCTCTGCTAGAAACCCTAAAAAACCCAAACACCATCAACGTGTGGTGTGGAGAAAAGCCAAGATCACGGTCAAGCAGCGAATCCAAGTGTCAGTTCAGGGGTATTTACTGGGAGCACCAAACACCTGCAGGTTCCTAATCCATCTCCACGGATTAGGTTATTCCTAAATAGTTCAGGTGCTCCTGAGATGGTTCAGGGCACAACCAAAATCATTCCAGACCAAGGCAGGCGCCTGTGTCGCTGCCATCTAAACCATCTCTGCCTTCTGACTCAGCTTGGTGTGAACACAGATAATTTCCTGATGTGTTTTCCTGAATAATCCCTACGAGCAATAGCCACTCAATTTAATGTGAAACCCACGTTGTGGGAAGAAACCTTGCTCTGCCTAAGGGCACTTTTAGGGAAGAGCAGAACGGATCCCACAGATGTGAAAGGCTTGTGCTCCACAACCTGCCAGCCCAGCAGCCTCCTCTTCTCCTCCCCTGCTCTAAAATACCCATTTCTTGCCCTAAAGTACCTATTTCTTGTCCCAAATACCTATTTCTCTCCCTAAAATACCAGTTTCTTGCCCCAAACTACCTATTTCTTTTCTGTCTCCACTTCTCCCTTTTGAATGCTGACCAAAACTTACTAAAAGCATATTTATGTTTTATATAAAACTTCTTAAGTAAAAAGTTGTAACACTACCCTGGATTTTGAGCTAATTTGTACAGAAAGTGAGGCTGATGCAATTCTGCTTATTGAGGTTTCCCAGTCTCCAAATTCCATCAATCCCAATAACTTTAGGGTCCTCAAAAAACCATGAGACCTCCAGGATATGAAGTTGCTGGTTGCTGCATGAAAGACTTGACCACTCAATGCATTCACTCAGGAAAATTCAGAGACTGTCCCTGTATTTCTTAAAAGATCAGGCACCACAACTGGAATAAAGTTATTTCCCCCCCAGTTTTGAGGGCTCAGCCCAAGCTGAACACAAACATCCCAGCCTAAGAACGGGTTTGGGACATTTCTGAGACCCTGAGGAGAAATGGAAGCATTTCGAAGCAAAATAGGTCAGCTGAGGGACTTTGGAAGTCAAGTTCCTCTTTTAGTGGAGAAACAAAACCTCCAAGAATGCATCCAAACTTTCAGGGTTCGTTCACTTTCTCCAAGCGAGGAGCTTCAAAGCCTTGGGAAGAAGTTCTCACCCAGGAACTGGCTGATCAAAAAAAGGAACAGGGGGGAAAAAAAGGTGACAGGAAATATCCCCGAGCTGGAATAATTCCTAAAGCAGAGCTGCATTTTGTGCCAGCCCCTCCCCACCCTCCCAGCCAGGAATTCCTTCCCAAGATCCCATCCAGCCCTGCCCTCTGGCAGTGGGAAGCCATTCCCTGGGTCCTGTCCCTCCAGGCCTTGTCCCCAGTCCCTCTCCAGCTCTCCTGGAGCCCCTTTAGGCCCTGCAAGGGGCTCTGAGCTCTCCCTGGAGTTTCCTCTTCTCCAGGCTGAAAAATCTTGGGGGGAAAGGGAGGGAATGAGGAAAACACAGGAAAGGAAGAAGCTTAGCAACAAATAAAATAAGCAAGACCACGCTGGAAAACAGCTTGGAAGCCAAGCAGAGCCCTTTCCTCCAGGTAAATATTTCTGATTAAATCCCTGCTCTGCTCTCCACGGGAACAACAGCAACTGGACACTGAGTGTGCCATATGTAGCTATTTTCAAATTCAAAACAAAACCCCTTTTTCTGCAAAAAAGTGAAGTTAAAACACTTCCATCCTCTGGTTTCCTGCATAAGCACGATCTGAAAGCATTAAGTGGGTTAAATACATTAAATAACTGTAATGATCTGCTCTCGGAGTGCAGAGTAATGGAATCTTGCAGCAGGGCTCGGAATTAACCTGCTTAATTTCCCTGGTATTACATCCACCACATCCATCCCCTCATTCTGCTTCACAACTGCATCATTAACTTCCCATATAGACATTCCAACCTATCACTCCAACTTGCCACTTCTTCATCCAAATGAATTAAAATTTGCTTATCCGCTGCCATTTGCATCAACTTCCTATTAAAACAGAGAGAAAGAGGTTTAAATCTTCTTTCTCCACATTTAATTCAATTGTCTGGCATTACTTTGTTTTAATGACTCAGTGCACAACGGTTTATGCTTGGCTTGGACTAATTCAGAAGTTCCTACCTCCAGTAAGGGGAAAAAAGACTGGAAGAACAGGATAAAACGAAGCATTTTTGGTTCTGGCAATAAGGTATTGATGGTTGTACCCCAACACATCTGATTTCCTACGAGCTGAGAGAGGACTGGCAGGTGCATCATCCAACACACCAACCCAACGGGGCTTTGCTCAGAACACTTCCAGCAAAATCTCCCAGACCAGTAAAAAAAAAAAGGAAATCACCTGGGATTGATGTGGATTTCATTTACTCCAGTGGGAAAAGAGGGAAATTCATTTCTGTTCTCCTCCTGTGATTTAATTATATGTGCTTTTAAGGGTTCTCTGCCCATGCCAGGGGTTGGAACTTGACGATCTTTAAGGTGCCTTCCAACCCAAACCTTTCCATGGTTCTATGATTTTCTGTATCTAATAAATACAGAGTTAACAACCAACATTTAAAAAAAACAACACAATCATTGTGGTTCCCACCTAAAGCTGATTTTGTGTAGCCCTGAGAGATCAGATTCATTTACTAAACCAGGCCAGAAAGGCAGCCTGGGACTAATTTTCACTAATGAAAAGATAGTAAACCAAGTGTCCCCTGGATAGATTACACTAATTACATTTTAAGATGTTTTTTAAGGTGATGGGGATTGTATTATAGCATGGAATGAAAAAATGCAAAAGAAATGAAAGAAATTTTCAACTAAAATCTATTTTCTTTGGTCTTTTACTAGAAGGTTCACAGTGCACTGTTAAGCCAGGAGAACACAATACTCCAATTAACTTGGTTTTAATCACTTCTGGCTGAGGAGAATGTGAATGGACTCAGTGAGTGAAAGAGGAGGTATCAGAAATGGCACCTTGGGATGGAGGTTGAAGCTTTATCTACCACGCTCCAAATGCTTCAACCTCCCCTTGAGATGTCCCTCAAGGCTTGAAATTCCTTATCTGAGACCATCCTCACCCACGGCAGAGATCCCCTGTCCACAGCAAACCCTCAGGAATTTGCTGGCAGAGCGTTAAATCCATCCTGATGAGACCCACGCTGTTAATTCCCCGTAACTCTTGTCCAGTGGGGGGGGTCTCCCTTGTCCTTTTGCATCTTTGATCTCTGTGGAAATCATTCTCAATCGATTGTAAGTCGATTTCCCTTTGGATGTTTCATTCATGGAGTACAAGAATAAACCCTAAATGTCAATTCCCATTTTTATGAATTCAAATTGTGTCATTTTTGGCTGATACCTTTGATGGTGATCCTTTGAGTGAGCAAAAATCAGTCCTTCAAGACAGATGTTGAAACTACTTCAAATCATATTTTACCATGACACCAAGTCCTTGTATGCAAGGACTCCAGTTTTCCAAAGGAGTCAAAGCAGAGGCAGAGAAGGACATGAGGAATTCCGAGCCCTGGGACTCCTTCATTTCCCTTTTTGTAGCACCTTTTAACTGGGACTGGGACTGGGAATGGGAATGGGGCATTTGCTCCCCAAACTCTCAGACAAGAGATGCCGTATTTTTTCCTGCTCCAAGCAGATTTATCTCTGTATTTCTATCACCACTCAACAGAAGGAAAAATAAAGTTATCCTCCCCGTTCTGCTTTGTAGCTGCAGCACCTGAAATAGGAAAAGCATCTTTTGTCCTACAAACGTAAAGGCCAAGCTCCAGCGGGCGACTTTTTGTTAAATTCCTGAATTGGATCCTCCAGTAACAACAGCTGTAAAAATAAAACCTTTAGAGACACAAACACTTTTCAGCTGTGGATCTGAGGTGCACAGGTGGCACGGGAGCATTTCCACACAGCCCAGTGGTTCAGGGTACCCCCACCCCAAAATCCAAGTGCCAGTGCAAACACAAAGCCCTGTGGTCTGAGGCTGAAGAGTTCACACACACAAAGGTGTGAAAGTGGTCAAAAATTCTGGATAAAAAGCATAGGCTCTGATAAAGAATCAAGGAATCATCAATAAAATCAATTATATAAACTTCTATAAATGAAATGAGTTCTTGAAACAACAAGAAGGATAACGAGCTATAAATATTTGAATAAAATCCGCCCCTGGCTTTTCTCTTTAATACTCTGTTTTATATTCCAGAGAGGCTCTGGGAGAATATTCCAGCAGCAAGGCAGGATGTAATGATAGAGACACTGGAAAAGCAGAGAGAAGTGCCCAGTTTGCTGGGATTGATGGAATAATGCCAAGCTGGTCCATTGAAACTCCAAGTGAGACCCGAGTTGCTTGTGAGAGGAGCTCACGTGGGCTCCTTTATCACACCTCTGAACAAACATTTGGCTTCTTCGCTTATCAAGCAAGGAGGGGCCTTTTGTTGACGTTTTCTTTTTTCCCCAGATCCATGAAATACCCAAAGCCCCACCAAACTCCTCAATTAGGGATAAGAGACGTGAATTAAGTGTCAGATATTTACATGGAAATGTATCTTGCAAAGCATCATCTCCTCTGTGCAAACACACACCCCAGCCATTACCACTAATGAAGTTCCAAGCATTTCCCTCTTCCAGGGAGCTAATTAGGAAGTAAAGGTTGCAAGAAATTTGTTGTAATTCACATTTTAACGTGAAAGTTGCATTTAGGAATATCTAAAGGTTGGTTTAAGTCAGAGAGGGGAATCCTGCAAGAAGTCATTGGTGGTGAATTATTTTTGTTTTCTGTATCAAAATGCTTCACTTACAATAATAAAGATGGAAACAATGCATGGAACAGCACAGCCTGTTATTCCAGAGACGGAATCCCAGGGTGGGTCAGGTTGGAAGGGACCGCAGTGGGTCACTGCTCCCACTCCCTGCTCCAGCAGGGCCATCCCAGAGCACGGGGCACAGGGAAGTGTCCAGGTGGCTCTGGAATATCCCCAGGGAGGACACTCCACCCCTCTCTGGTCTCTGCTCAGGGCTGGGCACTGCCCAGGGCAGAAGTTCTGCCCCATGTCCAGGGGGAACTTCCCGGGATCGTTCCCTGCCCGTCCCTCCGGTGCCACCGCTGGGCCCCCGGAGCAGAGCCTGGTCCCTGCTCTTGGCACCCTCCCTTTGGATATTGGTCCCGTGGGTGGGGCCCTCAGCCGTGTCCCCCCCGAGGCCGAGCAGCCCCAGCTCCCTCAGCCTCTCCTGGGCACGGAGATGCTCCAGGCCCTTCAGCACCTTGGTGGCCTTGGCAGTGCTGGGGGAACACTTGGACTCGATGATCTTCGAGGGCTTTTCCAACCCTAACAAGTCTGTGATTCCATTTCCCATCACGGCTCCTGAACTCTTGAAGAAACCCCAACAGAAGGCTTTAAAGAGTTCTTTAAATTTTGTCTGCTTATGGTTCCGTTAACTTGAAGCCAACTCCAGATAAATCCTCACGTTTCCACAGCAGCTAAAAAGGCACCAACGCTGATTTCTGTGCCACCACCCACTGGGCACATCCCTCCTCACCCTGGGGTCAGGCCAAACTGGCATCTCCCCTGGCTGAGGGCACAGCCCTGAGTGCTATAAACCACTTATTACTGGAATTACAGCTTTCCCACCTCGTATCAACACATCCCCCGTTCTGAAAGGACCACGTGAGGGAAGAGGCCATTTGAAATCACTTCCACATTCATTAAGCAGACAAAGCAAGTGCCATTTGTTCCATTTGTCCCATTTGTTCCCACATTCCTCGATGCCGCTGAGGTGCAGCGAATGCAGGGCTTAGAGGGAGCTCATCCAATAACTCCTGATGACAATTAAGTCAAACACAACTGCATGATCAGTGCAATTAAAATCCCCAAAGAGGAGCACAGATGTACTCGAGGCCCCCAGTCACTTACAGGATTTTTTGATATGATGTAAAAAACCAGCTACTGAGCAGCAAGGCTTTGGTATTATATTATTAAGTAATTACAATGAGATATGAAAACACTAATGAGATCTGCAGCGAGGATTTGCTGTATCCAACGTTTCGAGGAAAAAGAATCAGTCTGGCTTTCTCCAGCACACTTGGAACAACCTCCTGCAGGCAGCTGCACGAGTCTTGTGTGGCGAAAACACACAGAAAAATCTGGTTTCAACAACTTCTCCGCCTTTGTGGTGACTGCAAGGCTCAAAAGACTGGCAAGGGAAGCGGGAAAAGTTGGGAAATCGATATCCAGAGCATGAATTTAAATGCAGGCCCTGGTGGGCACACGGATGTGGGGAACTGCAAACACCACTTGGAGCATGGAACACCCTCCCTGCCCTCTTTGCTTTAGGAAATCACACACAAATGTGGCACATTAATAAAGGCTGACTGGTCTCTGGCTGGCGTGCAATCAAATGAATTCTTGGGGAGAAAGCTTCACATGAGCACTCCTCTCCCAAAATGAGCCAATTAACGCGATCCTGTTCGCCACTGGAGACACAAAACCCAAGGACTGTCTGACAGCATCAGACATTTGCTGAAACTCGGAACCTACTGATGAAAAGGGAGCAGCTGTCACAAGGAAAAAGGGGCCTCATCATTTTAGGAGAAAGGAAAGTACTGACAGAAGAGAACCCATGTCAAGGCAACAGTCCTGGGACTCCTAAGAAGTCCTAACACTCCAAAATGCTCCGGGAAACTGAGGCAGAGAAACGTCTCTCAAAATGTCTCTCATTTTGCCCAAAATCGCGTTTTCTGGTGGCAGTTAACTTGGAAAGAACAGCCTTAGAACCCTTCCAAAGCACCTTCCCTCCTGCTTCACTCGAACCAGATCCTTCCGGGAGCCGACTGCCAGCTCCAATCACTCGGGGATGTGCAACTCCACCAAATTTGTAAGGTTCAGAAATAACCTTTGAGGCCTGGAATAAGCCCAAAGCCCAGCCTTCCCCTTTGGAGAAGGATGTGGACTCACCCAGGCCACGTCCAACGGGAGCTGACCACAAGGATCACCCCACGGAGCCTCCACTCCTCACGTTATCACTATCCAGCTGGAGAGATACTCAAGGACCGTTTGAGAGGAAGGTTCCATTCTCCCAGTGCTAGATGGTCCATTCCAAAATTTTTCCATTAATGATCCCAGTTCACACCTCTCAGGCCAGTTAAATTGGAATCATCACCACTCCTTTAAAGATGGATTCAACGTGCACATCCTGTCCTTCCATGACTTCACCTGATGGACCTTCAAATAGAATTTCAATTATGAGGCTGCCATCCCAAACCATCACAGGGAGCCACCCACTCTGTAATGGACAATTCCATTCAAGCTTCAAAACCAACAAAAATCCAGGAGATAAGAGATTTTAAAACCCCATGAACAGGAGGATTCAAAGCTCTGGTGCTTTTATCAGGGAAAAAATCTTCCCCGTGAGGGTGGTGAGGGCCTGGCACAGGGTGCCCAGAGAAGCTGTGGCTGCCCCTGGATCCCTGCAAGTGTCCAAGGTCGGGTTGGATGGGACTTGGAGCAACCTGGGATAGTGGAAGGTGTCCCTGCCCATGGCAAGGGGTGGCACTAGATGATTTTAAGGTCCCTTCCAACTCAAAGCATTCCACGATTCCATGATTCTCACAGGCATTCCCTTTCTCCATCTCCAGCCTCTACAAAAACACCCTTTTCCCTGCCCATCTCCTCACATTATTACTGGATGCAAAACCTTATTCTAGGAAACTCTCCTCCCCTGGAAAACATCCATATTTCTGTCTTCTGATAAGAAAATATTCTAACGCTGTCCATGATACATTAAACAAAAACTCCAACAGCCATTTATGCACTTGGCCCACAGAGCCCTTGAGAAACCGTCAGCTTTTGGATCTTCAGACCCCTAAATCGCATCCCTTCATTGATTAAAGTTACATCTTCATCCTGCAGACGAGAATCACCTCCTCAGCACACATTTATCTCCTCACAAAAGGCAGGGAATAATGGATATGTGAAAGCTGCTGCCTTTCTTTTGGCAGTAATATCTGATCTATGATACACAAATGGAAACACGGGAGAGCGACACCTCCGATTCCTGTGTGCGTGAAATGGATAACAACCAACAGCAAATCAAATGTGTAACGTTTTCATCCTTTAATTAGGTAAAAATTACTTTCTCCCCAACACTTCTTCCTTATTAGGAAAAACCCAAGACATCTACAGATCCTCCAACTGTTATTCCAACTCGAAGCCACAGAAGTCTTTGGAGCATCTGGCGCGTTTTGTGCTCCGTGGCAGCCTCATTCTCTGCGAATTGAGTGATTTATTACCACCTAACCTCAGCCTCCGACGAGATTATGCTGCCAATTTGCGCCTCCTTTTCGGAGAGAGGGCTCTGGAACCCGGGCTTTGGGCTGAGCGTGGTGAATCTCAATTAAAGGCTGACCTTTACAAGACGAGGGAAATGTTAATTCATGCTCGCCTAAACGGCTTTAGCCCTCCTTGAAAACAGAATTTTCTGAGCCTGCCCACTCCTCCGCCACTGTAAAGTTCCATTTCAACATTATTAAGATAAAAACCTCCTGGCTGCGAGGGAGAAACCCCAAATGCTAATACAGCTGTCTGGGGTGCATTTGTTATGCTCCTTGAAAAACAACGATGTGGCATTCTTACGGGATTTCAAACACAAGATTAGAGGCAGCAGAATGACAGGGCCAGAGATTAAACACTTCTTTACCCCCTGAACAGGTACAAGAGCAGCAGCAACTCCCTCCACACTCACCCCGAAGGTCTCTGCTGGAATTTGCCATCCCCTGTGATGTGGAATTACTTCCTGGAGAAGTCGCAGCTTGAAAGGCATAAAATTTGCAGAAGAGGCGAGAAAGCAGCTCAGTCCCCACAGATAATTGCGCTGGGCTGTTTTTTTTAATTAGGATTATACACTCCATCAAATTGGAGAAAGAAAAGGAATGTTTCAGCAATGTATTTATCAAGGTCTTGCTAAGCAAGCTGGTGAAAACAAAGAAATTTGACCTGCAAAAATGATGGACTTGGAGAAACTTCAATATGAAAAGAAGAACTTGATGAAAAATTCGAATATCAGCAAGATTTCAACAGAAAACATAAACATCTATGAACATCTCAGGACTCTACACTATCTAAAAGGCCAGAAGAAACAAAACAAACAAAAAAATATATACAATGCCATCATAGCAATTAATCAGTCTAGAAAGTAGATGGAATCATGGAATATCCTCAGTTGGAAGGGACCCACAAGGATCAGAGTCTAAATATATTGTGTATACATATATATATAGAGAGAGAGAGAGAGAGTGTATCAGTCTCTTCCCAAAAATCCATATAAATGAAATGTATTGCAGTTCTGGCCAGTCTGGTGACTCAAGATCCCAAAAAATCAGGATTAACTGACCAACTTCCACCAGGTTGAATGCTGACCCAGCTGATCTGCACTCCCATGGATATTTTAGTCCTCATTTCACAGCCTAGCTCCGTGGTGTTGCTCAGCACCCAGTTCCCACAGTGGTTAATTATTGTCATTAGCAGTAACAGCAGGGAAGGGTAGGAATCTAAACCTGGGATACCAAAGGCACACGGGAATGTCCTGCCACAACCCCAAACTCAACACAGGAACCACCTAAAATCATTCCTTAAAGGAGCCAAGGAAGTAGCTCTGCATAAATAATGTCCTAAGAAAAACCAGCACCCAAAAATAGGATTTTGGCTTCAGATGATTGAAATTTTACAGGAGGCAACTCCAGCACCATCCACTTAATATCCTGTGGAGTTTTTCCACTCTTCCAGCCCAGGTCCACCAGTGCAGCACTGGATATTCCTCAAGGCACACAGATCACGAGGAACCAGACCTGCTCACACCAAACTGGGATTCCTGATCCTGAACGCCACGACAAACCCGCTTCAAATAAATGGCTTGCTGCTGGCCTTTAGACAAAAGCACAAATCCCATGGCTCAGTACCTCCAAAAGCCTACTCCTCCTGGAAAAAACTCCAGTAATTGATATAAAACAGGGAATTAAGAGTTCGCAGGCATAAACATTCTCCACCTATTCTGTTTTAATCTGCATAATACAAGATAATTCCATGTTGTCTTTGTAAATTCCCCACAAAGCCCTCAAACGCTTCAGTAATCCAGATTCAAAGCTGGAAAGGAGCTGTAAATAAGTGCCTTGAAAATCAAGGATTGCTTTGCAAACGAGGCAAAGCGAGTCCCAGAAAACCCGGGAGTCTCTGCCCAGAACTGTAACAACACAACCCAACTGCTCCTGGCTGGAGCAGCTTCCCGGCAAAATCAGCGAGACTGGAGTATTTGTGGGATATTTTATAAAATAAGGAATGTGTTTCCTCGTATCAACAGGGGACAGAAGCATGGCAGTAGTGGGAGAGTCGGGAGGACGGAGAATCCAAGCTGGTGACAGAACTCAAAGCTGATTCCAGCGTTCTCCATCTCTATTTGAGAAGTTCCTCTCCTCACACATCCCCTTCATGCTCCTGTTTTTGGTTTTCCTGCTCCAAAAGGACCCTGTGGCACCTGAGAGGTGTTTGGGCTCTGAGGTGAGAACAGTGCAAGGGGCTAAAGATTAAAGAAAGAGAGGTCTGAGGGCAAGACCAAGGTGGAGAGGCCCTGGAATAGAATTCCTAGAGAAGCTGTGGCTGCCCCTGGATCCCTGGCAGTGTCCAAGGCCAGGCTGGACACTGGGGCTTGGAGCACCCTGGGATAGTGGGAGGTGTCCCTGCCCATGGCAGGGGTGGCACTGGATGATTTTAAGGTCCTTTCCAACCCAAAACCATTCCATGACCCTGACGCTCCCGGTGCTCACTGGCACCCTCTGACCTGGCAGCAAATGTTGCCCTGACATCAAAACTCCTCCTGCCTTACCCTGCTCAAAGTCCCTGACACAGAGCAGAGATTTCACAGCCCAAGCCTGACTTTCAACACCTCACATCTCCCTGAGAAGTGACAAGAATTAAGTGGGAAATCCAAACCCCCCCAAATGTTCTCCAGGATTAACGGAGATGCCCTGATCCTTTTTCACAGACCCGACTGCTGGCTGAGGTCAGCCTTTAAAAAGCAGCAATGCACACACATTTAGACACCTGAAAGGGATCAAAAACGTTGTTTAAAAGGAAAAAAACAAACCCAGGTGGATGGGAAAAGCAGGGCTGACCCCACCCAGCGACGGGAACCTGTTGCTGGAGATGAAATGCCAAACGTGCTCTCCCCAACACCAGGAGCTCTTTGCGCCGACAAAGCAAAGAGACCCTCCTGCCTCCTTTTTTCAGGTATCTCCCTCTGAGTTGTCGTAGCTTTAATAACAATCTCCGAGGAAAAATCAAGAAACAAACGGCTTTCTTACACATAATCCCCCTTTTGCTGTCAAGGGCCTGACCCCAGTTTGATAATCTCATTTCCTGAGAACCAAAACGCTGGAAATTTAAGCTTCCTAGAGTGTTAATTGCGGCCCTGCTCCATCGCTAATCAAAAAATTGGATGTTTTGCATGAAAATGCTGCTCTAATTAATTCTCAGTCATAAAGCAGCCTGGTTTTAATAACCCTTCCTTGATTGGGCAGCCTCTGAAGAGGCCGTGCCGCTAATCCGCTACACCGGGACAAAACACGCGCCGAGGAAATCGGGGATGGCTTTCCAAGGGCTGGGGGAGCCGCCTGCCTTGGAGCTGGCAAACCCCAGCAAAGCCCTGCTCTCCCCTCTCCCCCGCCCCTGCCCGAGCTCAGAGCCAGCTGTGATCCTGCACATCACGAGGAGGCAAAAGCAGTGCTGCGACAGGAGGTTCGGGATATCGCATCGGTTCCCCCTCCCCGGCTGCTTTTTCCGCTGGTTTATTCCCATCCTTCCTTCAGGAATTCTTTTTAACCAGCACAGGCCACTTGTCACGACGTCTCCTTTACCCGGACACGAATCCCATTCCCTCTCCCCCTCCCCAGCACCTCTGACTGACAACACATTATCATACACATCTCTGAGAGGTGCTGAACCGAATTTTCATTATCCCAAACGTCAGGAGTGGTTTCTGTCACTGCTGAGAACAGCTGGCTCCCTCCGGCAGCCCTCCGGTGAATCCAAATGGAACAAGGCACCTACAAATAACTGCATTTTCCCTGGACCTGGCCTTACATCGTGCCCTTGTCATCTCAGATCCCGTTTGCCTCCGCCACTGCTTCTTGGCATCAAAATCTTAATTAGCAGAGCTTCTCGTTGATTTTCTTTAATTACCTAAAACCTTATGGTAAGGAATTTTTCAGGCTTGGGTGGAGAAGAGATGAGCAGCAGAGTGGTGAGTAACACAATCCCACCCCCCAAATTTAACTTGGATCAGAGGGGTGTTGAGGGCTTTCCATTTATCACTTGGCCAGCAAGAAAAAAATCCGTGGAGATTCTAAAAATGACCCACTAGAATTTATTGTGTCATTATAGCAGAGCTTTGTTTCACTGCCACATTTGCCATCCTTTGCCAGAGCTGAGCAACCTGGAAGGTTCCTGGAATTCCAGACTGGGTTGGGTTGGAAGGGACATTAAAGCTCATCCAGTGCCATGGGCATGGACACCTCCCACTGTCCCAGGCTGCTCCAAGCCCCATCCAGCCTGGCCTTGGACACTGCCAGGGTGTGGAAGTGCTCTCCACTTCCAGCTAAACCACTGGTCAGCTTTTAGATATTTGAGCGCTGCATATTCAAAATCCACAAGAGCCTCTTGCATGAGACTTTTAGTTCATACAACTCCCAACTATGCAAAAGTTCTGGATTTACAATCACCTCTGGCCAACTGAAACTTCACAGAGTCCCACAATGGTTTGGTTGGAAGGGACTTTCAAGATCACCTCTTTCAATTCCCCTGCTGCTCCTTCAAACCGAAGTGCTTAAGAAAACAGAAGCAAGGAGAACTCACCCAATTCTTTTTTTTTTAAAGTAGGAAGAAGTGCACTGCATCCCTGGAATGCTCTGGACAGAAAGTGCTTAAATAACTTCATAAAGACATGTTGAATTTTTGCTGTTTCAGTTCAGCACACAAAATGTGTCCCGTAGCTGTGAGGATTCAGCTTTGGGGCACAAATGTCATTCTTTGTTCTGTTAAAGACTCTCTCTGTGAAGTCAGGTGACTTTTTTCCTCCCTTCCTTGTACAACAAGCCCTGTCCCAAATTCCAGTGCCAGCAGAGCACAAACTCACCCACAAGCTGCCAAAGCGGCAGCATCGGAGACAGAACTTTTCATAAAAACCCCAAAACAACTGAAAATGAAAAAAAAATCAAAGGCATGACAACAATCCAAGAATATTTTCCATCCTTTAATGTACCACAAGTATTTGTAGGGTGATTCCTCAAGGGACAGCACATGGAGCATCCCCTGCCAGGCAGGGCAGCAGCTGTTTGTCTACAAATCAATACCTTCAATAATCAATAAAAACCAGGGGGATCCAACACGGGACCAAGTGGTGACTCTGGAATTCTGACCCTACTCCTGCTCCCATCATCCCTCCCTGGACAATGCATCCCACAGCCACATTCCCAATCAAATCCTGCTCCACAAAGCCACGGAGAAGTTGAATTATTGCAGAAGTGCCCTGAGCTTCCAAAGGGGAAAGAAGCAAAAAGCCTAAATTTTCGGAGGTGCTGAGCAGGTGTGGAGTCCATTCACTTCCTCGGGAAGCACAGCAGCTCCGGAGAAATCCCATTCCATGGTCAGCACCAGCCCAGCTGCAGGACAGGGCTGTGACCCAGAGAAGGGAGGAGTTGGATGCTTCTCCGAGCTCCTCAGCCCCCTCCAGGCTCCTGGGATTTTCACAGCGCATAAAAACGTCTGTTCCCATTCCTGCTGGGAAACCGAGCCGAGTCCACGGCTCCAGGGCTGGGAATTCCCCAGAGACACAGGGCTCGGGAATGACACCCCATGGATCCTGGAGGATCCCATAACCAACACCTCTGACAGAGTGGCACCTGCTTGGAATTACCAACCAAAACCAACCTAAACAGAGTGTAAAATTCCTAAATATTTCCCTTTCAGTAGAAGTCTGTTCTGGAAGCCAACTGCAAAAACCAGAAGAGGGGCAAGTGATGAAGTGGCAGCTGGGATTCCATGCCAGTCAGAGACTCATGGAATGCTTTGGGTTGGAAGGGACCTTAAAATCATCCAGTGCCATGGGCAGGGACACCTTCCCCTATCCCAGGCTGCTCCAAGACCCAGTGTCCAACCTGGCCTTGGACACTGCCAGGGATCCAGGGGCAGCCACAGCTCCTCTGGGAATTCCAGCCCAGCCCCTCCCCATCCTCCCAGCCAGGAATTCCTTCCCAATTTCCCATCCATCCCTGCCCTCTGGCAGTGGGAAGCCATTCCCTGGGTCCTGTCCCTCCAGGCCTTGTCCCCGGCCCCTCTGCAGCTCTCCTGGAGCCCCTTTAGGCCCTGGCAGGGGCTCTGAGCTCTCCCTGGAGCCTTCTCCTCTCCAGGTGAGCATCCCCAGCTCTCCCCAGACCGTACCAGCCCAGGAGGAAATATTTCACTTATGTACTTGCCCCACCTTTTTTTTAATGACAGCTGTCAGAGAACTCGTGTGTCCAACTTCAAGGGAAAAGCACATGGCCAAAGCCTTTCTGCTGCAATTTCAGTGGAATAAGACAGAAGAATTCCAGCTCTAAATCACTTGCAGCAGGTCCCTTTCTCCCACTGAGGGATAAATGTGAGCCTCGTGCTCTGCACTATTTCAGTCCAAATCAAAGGGGTTAATGACAAAGCACGGCTCTGATCTGCACACATTTTTAAGGCTATTTAAATTAAATTCTCATTTCAAAAAGTTAGCGTGAGCCAAACTTTTATAAATTCCTTTCTTTTCATGCATATGTTTCTTTGAAGATCTTTTCAGGAAAAAAGATTCCCTAACAAGTCACCCTCCCCCTGCTGCCACTGAAAAATCATCCCCGTGGATAAGGCTGTTGGGAACAGAAACTGTGCAGCGTTCACAGAAGACACAGTGTCACATGCCTGCTTTCCACAAACCTGATTGAACAATTAAATTGTATTTCTCTTTAAAAGGGATAAAAAAAAAATATATATATATATATATCTCTATATCAAAAAAAAATAAAAATCCAAATGCAGATCTTGCTGTGGTCTGGGATTCGGGAAGATTAATGAGCTCCCTAAAAGGGAGCAGCAGCTCATAACAGAGACAGAGGTTACTGCATTTTTAACGTGAGGTTCAAAGGGAAACTTTTCTTGATGGTTCAACTGCAAAGAACCTCAGCAAAGTCATCTCATCTATTGTCCCCACTGACTCCCCACACTGACTTTTTGTCACCTATTGCATCACGTCCAGGCTCTTCCAGTTGAGCTGCAAAGGGCAGCAGATCTTGGCCCTCTGCACACTTAATTCCTGTGTTTTGTCCTTTACTTCTTTGTCAGCTCCTGGGCTTTGTTCTTCCCCACCCTGTGGGGAATGAGCAGCCTGAGCAGCTCCTCTGCATCCTCCTCTCCTGAAAATGCACCCAACCTCCTGCTCATCCCAAATGCTGCCCCCAAGATTTGTCCTGTATCCATAAGGAATCACTCTTCCACGAAATGTGGCTCTGAACGAGCTCCAAACCCAGGACAGGAGCTCCTTAAAAGCCTCAGTGTAGCAGCAATAACCACAAAAATCCCCAGATCTCAGCCACGAGGTACCTGGAGCAGGACACGGATGTGGAGCGAGTCAGTTCTGTTCTCTGCTTGTTTTTAAAGCTGTGTGGACAACTGGGAATGACAGGAGGCAACAGGACTCATCCCAAAGGGACAGGGAATTCTGGAGCAAGTGCTGCAGGCTCCCTGAGGGCCCCACAAAGCTCAAAATTCTCAACAGCTGCAAAATTCTTGGCTTTGAGCCCACATTTGTCCCACGCAGTTTGTAACAAAGAGCAGGTAACTGTGGAGTAGTCACTACTTCAATCCCACTGGAATAAAACCTGATTATGGGATGGAACAGCTTAACAGCATCCCACTGACCCCGGTGACTCCTCTCAGCCAGTCCTGGGCGTGCGACACATTTCAGGTGAGAACCCGAATCCCAAAAGGCAGAAGAGCTGTGAGCTCAACACCTCCCAGGCGTGTGTAGAAGGTGAGATCCCAGTTTAGCTGACAGGTACCTCCACCCCCTTCCTTCCCACACGCTGCGGGATCGGGGCGTGGGCAGCTGTCACCCTGAGCACGCCGGGAGCTCGGGTTCTTCCTTCTCAGGGCACCCAAAAGGATCTCAGAACTCCCCACAGAACCATTACACCCCTGATCATCAGGGCTGGGATCACCTCTGCACTCACCCAAGTGAATCCATCTGTCACAAGGACAATCTCTGCCTCTCAAGGCTTTTTTTTCACACCCTTGTGGGTTTAAGTTGTCGCTGAGGACAGGTTATGAAAGGAGGAAGGGAACACGAAGTCATCAAAAGATTCTCTTGCAAATTATAAAACATTCTCAATTAAAAGCCAGCTGAAAATTATCATGGGCAGGAGTTGCAGGAGAAATTCTCCCCCTGGTCATCGCTGTAATACTGAAGAACATGAATTATTTTTTTGTTACGATTAGTCTGGGGAGAAACTGGAAGAGATGATACAGAAGAATTTAGTCCTGCTGGACATGATCATGAGAGTCTTAGGATATTACTTGGACTCTGCTGCCAAAGCCAACCGCTGGAGCATCCAGGAGAAACCCGTGAAATGATGCCACGCTTGGAGCAGGGAACACCTCCCTGGGCACACACAGCACTTGCCACGGGCAACACAAACCAGCAAGAGCAGCCCAAGTCCCCAAATTCACCATCTGCAAACACTGCAGCTCCTCAAGTGTACAAAACACAACGAATTGGTCACTTTAGTCCATCCAGCTTCAAATCTGAGCTGCCTGAGCTCAGCTCCCAAAGCAAGGCAGGGTAAGCATCACAGTAAGGAAATAAATTGCAGATAAATATCCAAGGTAGCTCCAGCATCCAAACCCTTGCTCAAGGCCAGGTTGTTTGTATTTCACCCATTACTTTAAAAATGTTTTTTAAGACCTCCAGCTGAAAATGCTGAGAGAATAAAGAGAAACCCTTCACAACCTCATAATAAACAAGAGCTTAAAACCTGGAGAGGTTTAGAGCAGAGATCAATACCTGACAGAGGCTGGCCAGGATATTCCAGCTCCTGCAGAAGGGAATTACCCAATTACCACAGGATCCCTTTCCGTACCTTGCAGCTCCCCACTCCTGCTGTACAGCTCCCTCCTCTGCTCCCGCAGGTAGGCACTCATGCTGATGGCATGGGATGAGGATTCAAACCTGGAATTCAAAGGAATTAAATAAATCCAGCCCTGGAAGCATCCTTCTCGTGAGCACCACTTGGCTCTTAACAATAGAGAATGAAAACATATTTCTCTCCTGGAAATCAGACACCAGTCAGTTATTGGGTGGTTATTGTACAGCTTTAACAGTCCACAAGGACCAATCCAAATATTTTTCCAACCATTTCTGCACCACCAACAGGATTTTTGGCACCTAAAGGCCCCGATCTGACACCTCAGTTACTCAGGACAGCTCAATGTCCCTGTGACCACGAGTGTCCCATGGCCAAGGGCCTCGTGCCTGACCCGCCTGAGCTCAGTGCTGGGAACATTCTCCATGGCTGCTGCTCCAGCAAGACACTTCCCAAAAACCCCAGCCCTGGGAGCGCCTGGATGGGCTCTGGGGACCAGGGAGAAGGGAGCTCATGGTGGGGACAAAGCACCTTCAAACAGCCCCAGGGGCCGCCAGACTTGGCAAGGAAACTTCTGGCACGAGAAGGCCTTGAGATGTTCTTGATTTGCTGTAACACCCCTCGCTCCCTCCCCAGTCCTGCAGTTAAGGAAGATGGAATCAGCCTCAGAGGGACACTGGGAACACAAGCATCACACCACACACAAGGGGAAAGCATCTCCCAGCTTTCCTGTGCCCCAGTGTTGAGGTTATTACTATTAATGAGGCTTTTCTGCTTTAATTTGGACTGGGAGTGTTGGTGTTATTGCAACTGAACTAATAACGATTTATCAAAATACAGCAAACCCTTCAGACTTTAATTAAATGAGCTGTAAATTCTTGGCTCTGTGCTCACCACGTGCTCCCTTCTGGCCCTGGTGAGACAGTGAGTGCAGCATTACCCCACAGGTCTTTCCAGGCACCAAACCCACATCTCATCCCTTCTTTTCCACAACCATCCCGTTCTTCTCCCCTACTTCCCTTCCTCTGCCCCCTCCTCGAGCTGCTCTTCCCCATGCTCCTATTCCCACTTAACTCCTCTCCCCTTGGAACTCCCTTCCCAATGCTGATGCTCCCACAAAGCTTTCAAAATATTTTTGTTTTATTTAGAATTCCACGGAATTACAGCCGAGTCTGTGACTGGTTTATTGGGTGTTCAACACTTGCTTGGACAATTCACTCCTGTCCTATTTCCCCATTTCCATCTTGCAACCTGAGCATGCTTTTGGCTACTTTTGGGAAGAGAACAAAGCCAGGTTTATGGCGGCATGAATTATCCAAATTCCCAAATTACCCTTCAACTGAAGCTTCCTTTTTCAAGCCAACATTGCAACTAAATAAATAGTTTCCATTTTTTTTTACTATACCCATTTTAAAGATAAGAAAATAAGGGTTCCAAGTCTCTTCTAAATACCAGCTACTGATTTCTAGAGAGCAGGACACAGCTCCCCACTACTCCTAGAAGACACAGCTATAAGAGATATTTAATATTAATTAAAGGAGCTCACAGCTACCACAGGACACAGCACCACCACCTGCATCCCCCTGTGAGCAGAACACGAGGTGGAGCCCTGCCCTAAGAGACTCCTGAGGAATTAAATGCAGGTATTGTGGTGACAAGAGGAAAGCTCCTCCGATTTGGACAGAGCTAATGGAAAGGCAGGGAGAAGAGCCTGGCACGGAAAGCACTGAAGATGGGAGGGGAGACAAGGATAACTCTCCATCAAACACGTACGAACCTCAGTGGGCTGAGAAATTCCATTTCAAGGGAGATTTCCATCGATATGGTGACAGCTGACAGCAGCCAGATAACCAAATCAGAGATGCCAGTAAGTGCTGCTGTCACTGCCGTGACGGCACCGCTCGGTGACAGCACCAGCAGGGCTGGGAGATGCTGCTCCCACCTTCCCTGAAACAATTACAGCCACCTCCTCTCTGCTGACAAACTCTCCCCAGCCTTACCCGGCTCCAGGTGAACCAGAGCATCCTCATTCCTCAAACTTAAATCCCAAACTCAGTCCTCAAACCCCAAACTTGGGTCCTTGTACACCCGGGAACAGACACGGGATGAGCAGCCCTACTTTGCTCCAATATCCATCTGCAGGTCAGAGTCAAGGCCAAGTGGAATTCTCAGCCCAAAACAGCCATGGGAGGGTTAAAATAAAGGGTGGGGAGTAAGAATCATAGGTTGACAGGGGAAGGAGGCAACACTTAACCTCTAATAACAGGAGGTGACAGGAGAGCTCATCCTGGGAGAGCCAGGGCAGTGTGGAAGACTTGGATTTCTAACTGGGACCTCAGGTAGTGTCAGAGGACATCCACTGCGAGCACCTCGGCCAAAACAGCACTTTTTGGTCCTCCCCAAAATCCTCAAGTGGCCCAAGAGGATGGCCAGCATAGGTAGGCAGTGGAAGAGAAGAAAATTCCAGCACAGCTCCCCCAAATCCAGGTGTGAATCTCCTCTCCAACCAGCGCTGCTCACAACTCCTCGCTCCTTATCCCCGCACAAATTTGCTCTCCCAAATCCTTCCCTTGGCCACCCAGCCTCTCTCATCCTCTTCTCTCTTACACTCTCCTCCCAACCACTTAATTCTTTGCAGCCTGACCGCTGAATTAAAGGAGTTAGTGACAGGATTAAGTGCTTAGTCCATGCAGTAATTACACAGTTATCGTAATTCCCTTTGTCCAGTGCCCTTTATCGCTCCCTCTAACAGCTCCTGAATTTACCATGGACAAAGAGAGGCATAATGGATCACTCCATGCTCTGCAGCAGCTCCTGTAATGGGATTCCCAGTCCTGGAATGAGCCCTGGGAAGAGCTCAGCTCTAAAACTCAGCCCTGAATCCGTAACAGATCTTCAGCCCCGGGCATTAAATCCCCATCCCGCAACTTCCACACCTCTCCTGCTGTGAAACTGCGATTACCGGCAGCACTCGAGGGACCAAAGGCAGCTTAGGCACAGCTTAAAAACCCCAGCACTCACTTAAAGAGAGGGTTTTTGGGTCTCTGGGGTTTCTTCTTGGCGAAGAAGGCGGCGAATTCGCGGCCGGAGCTGGCGTAGCTGAGCTGGGCCGAGGGCTCCGAGGCCGTGCGCGTGTTCTTCATGTCCAGGTACTCGGTCAGCAGCATCTGAGGGGAGCAAGGGAGGAAGAGAGCTCAGCAGCTGGGGTGAAACAGCATTAACATGTCCCTGGAATGCCCGGGAGTTTTAGGTTCTCTGTGGGAAAAGCAAATAAAACTCACAAAAACTCTAACTGACAGAAAAGCGGCTTTATTTTACAAAAATGGGGTCCCAAGGACTGGCTCTAATTGGGTAAAAGCTTATTTTATATTCCCTAGAATCCCAGGATGGTTTGGGTTGGGGGGGGATCTTCAAGATCATCCAGTCCCACCCCCTGCCATGACCACTATCCCAGGTTGCTCCAAGCCCTGTCCAACCTGGCCTTGGGCACTTCCAGGGATGGGGTTTTTGACCAACTCAGTCTGCTCCGAGCCCTGATGGTCCCAAAAGGAACTTGCAAAAACTTCCCAGCAGCGATTTCATCCATGGCAGCCATTGTGAGAGGGTGAGTGAGCTTTACACACTGATTATCAACATAATTAATGCTCCTAAAGACATAGAGGTTTGCAATAGGGAGCGGTGCAGTTAAAATAACTCAGTTTATAAACGCATTTATGTGCTTAAATACCTCCTACATATTTATATGGAGAATTAGGAAACATCCATGCTCGTGCTGGGGGTCATTTATGATGGAAAATATCCTGGAAAAGCCAGAAAATTGCCCTTTAATAGCTCCCAACCCAAACACGCTTCTTTCAGCGCTGCAAAGATGAATTCCCACAGCTGCCAGCGGAGTTCAGGACTGATTTTCCAACCCCAAATCCCTCACTGAGGGGCTGGGGGGTCCCTCTGTGACACGAGGGGCCCCCTGTGACAGCCCTGCAGCCCAGCATTTGATGCTGTTTAAGGTGCAGAAGTGAAAGCAGCCTCCACGTGATTCCATTTTCACCTCCTTGTGTCCAAAGACAAAACTAAAGCCCTCAAAAACGAAACTTCTGTCAGCGTGTTCCAAGAGTCTGTTTATTTTGGGGAGTTTTTCCCTGCTCGGAGGCTGCTGGGAATGTGTTCCACGTGAAGAATTAGCCAGTCAAAGCCCATCAAAGAGAGCTGGATGTAATGAAAAGAATTCATCACTCCCGTGCTGCCTAAGCTGAAACAAATTACATGGGCATAAATAGCCAGGCAAATGGAATCATGCCCCTAATTAGAAACAATTTGGGACGGCTTGGAAAGAAAATAATCATACAAACACACAGAAAATCTGATTCCTGAAGCGCCTCAATTAAAACTTTACCTTTGAAAATCCGTGTTTGTTGGTGAAAATAATCGCTGTGCTAATTTTTGACACTAATTTACCAAACCCGTTTGTATTCACCTATTTGCATTTCATCTCCTCCACTTAAATTAACAACCCGAAAATCGCCACAAAAATCTAATTAAACCCTCAAACTTAATCAAGTTGAAAAAAAAAAAAAAAGAGAGAAGAGAAAAACATGAAGCAATTTGTTCTTCCATTATGGATGAAGCCCATTTATGATGGATTCCACGACTCCGGTGTCACTTTCTAGCCAGGAGTTGGGAATGTGAAGTGTGAAATCCAGGATTACAATAAGCCAAGAGAGGGCTGGGCTGGGAGCAGAATGAATTATCCCTGTGGGTGAAACAGAGAACCAGGAGCTGAGTTTGATCTGAGATACTCAGAAAATGCCATAGATCGAGAAAAATGAGAGAAAAATGTTGATTTATTGTTAATTTTCTTTATTAAACTATTTACTAGACGGGCACGGGAGGATGGTTGGATACAAGGCTCTGAAAAAGAAGCTGTAAAAGCTGATTTTGATAACTGTCCTCAAAATTCATGGAATTCCAGAATAGTTTGGATTGGGAAGGACCTTAAAGCCCATCCAGTGCCATCCCTGCCATGGGCAGGGACACCTCCCACTGTCCCAGGGTGCTCCCAGCCCCGTCCAGCCTGGCCTTGGGCACTGCCAGGGATGTGGATACCTGTAAGAAGATGAAAACAGGGAAACAGGAATTGGGAGTTCACCTTTCAGTTAAAATTTCAAGCGTAGGAGAAACTGGGCCGGGCAGATCAAAGCTGTTTCTGCTCCAGTGCCCTGAATTCAACAGTCCCACAGATTCTTCAGGATGAAGGAATTAACTGGAAAAGTGGCTGAGCAGTGCCAGGACACAGCCAAGGGGACAGGAGAAATCTCCAGGGAGAGGATTCAGGGAGAGCTCAGAGCCCCTTGCAGGGCCTAAAGGGGCTCCAGGAGAGCTGCAGAGGGACTGGGGACAAGGCCTGGAGGGACAGGACCCAGGGAATGGCTTCCCAGTGCCAGAGGGCAGGGCTGGATGGGATCTTGGGAAGGAATTCCTGGAGGGGAGGTTGGAATTCCCAGAGAAGCTTTGTCTGCCTCTGGATCCCTGGGAGTGTCCAAGGCCAGGCTGGATGGGGTTTGGAGCAGCCTGGGACAGGGGGAGGTGTCCCTGCCCATGGCAGGGGTGGAATGGGATGGGCTTTAAGGTCCCTTCCAAATCCATGATTCAACACAGCACGTTTGGCTTAGAGCTGCAGCAGAAAGATTAAAACTTTTATCCTTTTTCAGCAATATTAACACATGGGCCAGGCTGAAAAGCCTCAGCTTGCCTCCAAAACCAGCCTCAAGTTGTCCTTTCTCACTGCACTGAGAGATTCCAGGGCTTCCCCCAGTGTCACTGGGCTCCATTTATTCCCTGGGTCTGGACAGCCACAGTTTTCCTCTTGTTCTGCTCTCGTCGCCCTCGTGGCGGATTTTAACAAATCTCCTATTCCAGTGTTAGAAGTTGTGCTCTGGCCCGGCACTTACTAAAAACCACAGCAAGACAGAACCTGAAAATCCACTTTAAAGGCAAGAAGAACCCAAATATTAAAAAGATCCACTTAAAAGGCCAGAAAAACCAGGCCCTTCCTGCCTGTGCAAGCAAAAGGAGCTTTCCTGAAGCAGCCAAGGAAGGCATTTCCTGATTTGGTCCCACAACACCTGATTAGGAGTTGGCAAGGCATCAATCAAAAACCTCGTTAGGCATTAATCACGTGGCTGCACGGCACAATTTATGGGGGACTGTAAAGTTTGCAGCATCCCATTCATCTGGAACAAGGGCTTGGACTTTGTGCTCCGTGGCTGCATTCCGCCATCCGTGGGCTGCGTTTACACCCCTCAGGCAAATAAAGCTGCCCATAAACGCAGCAGAGCAAAGCCCCCTGCATCCCACTGCTCGTCGGGAATGAAAATGAACAGGAAGTGCTTTATGAAAAAAGCCATTTTTATGGATTTGGAGGCGTAGTTAAATTCTCAGATCCCAGAAGGTCAGGGCAGCGCGTGCGGCCCGTCCGTCGGGCTGAGCTGGTGACGCTCACTCTGCTCTGTCCTTCTGAACTGCAGCCCTGGCACGCGAGCAAATCTGCTCCTGGGACACTCCAAATCCACATTTTCCTTCCCTGGCTGGGCCCCAGGACAAGCTGGATAAGTTCTGATGCCTTATCACGCCCCAGACTGACCTGAGATCAAAGTAAAACACACCTGGCCAGGGGGATAGATAAATCCATGCGGTTTTGGTACCTTTTGTGAGGTTTTCGAAGGGCTGAGCTCTGAATAAATTCTATTCTATAAACCAAAAGCTTGAATTGGTATTTCACACCCTCACAGACTCTGAATTCAGAGGGAAGCTGCAGTGTGGACGCTCTGCTCCATCACCAAACCGGTTTCAAACTCCACACCATGAACCCTGATTTTCATCCTCCTTCCTGTACTTGGGGGGTCCAGAAAATCCAAGGAAAACCAACACCACACCACGAGTTTTTCAAGGGTGAATGAGAAGCCCAGGTAATTACTGGCCTCTCCACCTCATATTGATCAGGGACAATATCACAGAACAGATGATAGAGGAGTCTATTAAAAAAGAATTAAGGGGGAATAATGGAATTCATGTCCAGCAACACGGATTTCCAGAAAATGGAAAAGTCCTGGTTAAAGTATTCTTATGATGGTGACAAATTCAGCTTTAAACAAACAGAAACAGATAAAAGATTTCTGTCCACCAAGGATCTGGCAAAAGCCAGAACACCAAAAGTCAACAAAGAAATCCCGGCAGGCGCAGGAATGTTCAACCAGAAATGAGAAAATCACTGACACTGGATTTTACAAGCTCCCAGAAATCTTAATTCCTCTCTTTGTCCTCTGTAATCCAAGAGAAATACCAGATTATTGCAGACTCCTTTTTTTTTGTTGGATGGAAACCTTCTCATTTTCAGTCTAAATTCAACCCATCTTCATTTTTAAAACAACAGTCATTAGAAGCTGAATCAATCAAAGCACATGAAAATGGCTTTTCCCAGAGAAGCTGTGGCTGCCCCTGGATCCCTGGAAGTGTCCAAGGCCAGGCTGGATGGGGCTTGGAGCACCCTGGGATAGTGGAAGGTGTCGAGGTTGGAACTGGATGATCTTTAAGGTCCTTTCCAACCCAAACCACTCCTTGAGTCTTTAAATGTGGCTGCAGCAAAACCCTTTCCGGACTGAACTTTTCCTGGCTCACATTCCTGTGGAAAATGACTACGGGAGGTTGGTAAATTATAATGTTTGGGGAGAAAATGGGAAGTAATAAAGGCAACACAGAAAATCACGTCTCCTGTTAATGCTTTTCATTGCTATTTTCAACAATATAATCAATGCACTGCAAGGATTTCAATGTCAGCAGAGGAAAATTTCTACTTCTACAGAAAGAAAAGGAAGTCTTGATCTATGGGATTATGGTGTTAAGTTGACTCTGGAAAATCTGGGGATATTAAAGATAATGGGTATTAATTAGTTCACTGGAAATGGCTGTAAAAAGCAGAGCTTTGGTCTCACATCTGGAATGCCAAATCAAACCCCGGCATGACAAACCAAGAGATCAGGGAGAAAGGGGTGGAAGGTGCACAAGAGCAGCCTGGAAATTATGAAAAGGCTGGAAGAACAGGAATTCCAGCAACAACAGCCTCGTTAGCTGAGAGAAGAGCAGGCTCAGGGGTGACTGGAGCAGCCAGCACGGGACAGAGGGCACAGAGCTGAGGAAACACCTTCCTGAGGAATTATTGTTAAAAATCCAAAGGCTGGGATGTTGACGCTGGACAGGCTGCGATGAAGGCTCGGGCACAGAATCCCAGAGCATCATTACCCAGGGATATCAAAGGTTACAATTTGCTGTCTGGCACTGACTCCTCTTTCCCCCAGTCAGGACTGGAGGCCTTCCTAAAGCACAGGCCCTGTGTCAAATGGGAATTAATTCCCGAAAATCCCATGGCTTGTCTCACACAGGGGTCAGGTGAGAAGATCACAAGAGCTCTGTGGCATCTGGGGATCTCCACAGAATGATTTGGGGTTGGAGATCTTAAAGATCATCCAGTGCCACCCCTGCCCTGGGCAGGGACACCTCCCACTGTCCCAGAGTGCTCCAATCTAGCCTTGGGCACTTCCAGGGATCCAGAGGCAGCCACAGCTTCTCGGGGAATTCCATTCCAGGGCCCGGCCCACCCCACCCTCCCAGCCAGGAATTCCCTCCCCAAATCCCATCCAACCCTGCCCTCCTTCAGCTCAAAGCCACCCAGTGCCAGCTCTGAGGCCCCTGCGTGAAGGAACCATCACCACTGGAACTTGGCACCTTTTCAGGGATCATTTCCAGCTGATAAAAGAACCAAACCCAGCTGCTGCTGAGGTTTGTGTTTGGGGAATGGCTCTGTGCCAGTGGGAACTTCTCACCCAGGCCCGTCTCTGGCACCCACAGGGAACAAAACTCCAACTGAAGGCTCTGAGGGAAGTGCAAGAGGCAAAACCCCACAGAAACGACCCTCAGGGTATCTGAGGAAGTCTCTGGCATTTTGGTGTCAGCAGCAGCCACTGACAGCAAGGTTTATTTTCAGTTTAATGCTCTGGTACCCTGGACAGGGGCAGAAACACTGCCGGCTCCTCCCGGGCTGTGCCAGCCTCTGAGAAAGCTCTGGAATTAGGTTTTAGCTGGACCAAGCACGAGGAATCGGCAGCTGGGACTGCAAAGCAGAAGAGAGATTTCCTGATGGGATTCCAATGAGGAAAGCTGGTTAAAAACACAGCAGCAGATTCAAATTCTCCAACACCCCGGGGCTCAGCGGGATCAGCAAACTCTGGGGGAAGGCACAGCGCTCCTGAGAGCCGCCGATACCCAGGCACACGAGATTCCAGGGGCAGGGAAAGCAGCTGCAAAGGAATCCTGAAAGGAAAAAAGCTGGGAATGTGAGCTGGATGCACTGCTGTGTAAGCACGGGAAAGAGGCATCATTCCTGATGACTCAGTTGGGGTTGGAACCAGATGATCTCTCAGATCCTTTCCAACCCAAACCATTCCGTGATTCCAAGCTCTGGAGACAGGATAACTGCTCACGGAGTGCCAGAACCAGGCAGGAAAAGCTCTGTGAGACAGCAGTCTATGGCTAATTACCCAGTAATTTGCTGTATCCAAAGTCCTGATAATTAAAATGCTGCAGGAATTGTGGCATTTCAATCAAAAAAGAGGAACAGTTAATTGAATTTTAAGAGCTCTGAGCTTCCTGTGTCAGTTTTAGCACATGGAGAACATGGGCTGAGCACACACCTGGCAAAAACAGAGGAGGAAGCAGTAAGAGAAGTCTGAAAGAACAGAACTTAAATTTTTAGGGGCTGTGAACACTCTTTAGTGCTCATCCTGCTTTATCTAATCTTCTTGTTGCTCCTCCAATTCATTTAACTGAAACATAATAATAAAATCCCTTCCAGAATTAATTCTTTCAAGGCACCTCACGATTCCATTGCTGCACAAGAAGAATTCCATCTGTTTTTTATTTTTGGGAAAGAGCAAAAAAAAAATCCCCCCCCGAAACCCTGCAGATAATGCTATCAGTGCTCCCCTCATTATCAATGCTAATTGTGAATTATTGCTGACCTGGGAACGTTCATCTCCCTCCAGGGAGGGAGGAAGGGAAGGAACAAACCTCAAAATTACTTGAAAAGCAGCACTTCCACCCAAACTGCCACAGCAGCTCCCAAGGAAGGGACCCTGGCTCAGTAACAAGGGCCCAGTGTAAGGATTTAAATGCAGGTGTTTTTCTGGCCTTTTAAGTGGATCTTTTTAATATTTGGGTTTTTCTTGCCTTTAAAGTGGATTTTCAGGTTCTGTCTTGCTGTGGTTTTTAGTAAGTGCCGGGCCAGAGCACAACTTCTAACACTGGAATAGGAGATTTGTTAAAATCCACCATGAGGGCGACGAGAGCAGAACAAGAGGAAAACTGTGGCTGTCCAGACCCAGGGAATAAATGGAGCCCAGTGACACTGGGGGAAGCCCGGGAATCTCTCAGTGCAGTGAGACAGGACAACTTGAGGCTGTTTTTGGAGGCAAGCTGAGGCTTTTCAGCCTGGCCCGTGTGTTAATATTGCTGAAAAAGGATAAAAGTTTTAATCTTTCTGCTGCAGCTCTAAGCCAAATGTGCTGTGTTGAATCATGGATTTGGAAGGGACCTTAAAGCCCATCCCATTCCACCCCTGCCATGGGCAGGGACACCTCCCCCTGTCCCAGGCTGCTCCAAGCCCCATCCAACCTGGTCTCTGTAAATGGGAACAAGATCTGAGCTGTCATTTTTTCCCCCCATCCTTCCCAGTAGTTCTGCTGCCTTATTTATTTTTTTTAATAAAAGAGAAACAAACACTTGATGACAAATTTATTTAAGCTACCAGCAGTCCATTTGACTAACTGGGTCATAAAACAAATGGACAGCATTCATTTTTCTCCAGGCACCTCAGCTGTTCTGCAGACACAGATTACAGTGGCAAAAACCATCCGAGTAACAAGGCCACTTCCTCATTGTGCTATCAGGCTCCTGGCACCCAAACAAAACACAAAACAAACCAAGAAAAAATAAATCCTTTTGGAATTTTTGACAAGCGAATGCAGTCAGCTTCAGGGTGGTAGCTTGTAATTGCTACAGCTTTTGATGACCAAATAAAAACCATCTTTGTGTGTGTGTATGTGTGTTTTTATGTATTATGGCTGCACATACATTCACACGCAAGGAGGGGAGATTTAAACGAGATATTAGGAAAAAGTCCCTGGCTGTGAAGGTGGTGAGGCCCTGGAACAGAATTCCCAGAGAAGCTGTGGTTGCCCCTGGATCCCTGGAAGTGCCCAAGGCCAGGCTGGACTGGGCTTGGAGCAGCCTGGGATGGTGAAAGGTGTCCCTGCCCAGGGCAGGGGGTGGAATGAGATGATTTTTAAAGTCCTTTCTAACCCACACCATTCCATGATTCTCCAATTCTGTTCCATGTATCTCTTTAGCACGTGGTCCTTCTGATGTGAGTGCTAAGTTGGTGAAATAAATACGGTCCAGTAACGAGCAAAATACACCCTAAAACGGCCCAAAACAACGAACTTGATCAGAAAGGTGTAATTACCACCTGCTTCATAAAAGAAAGCATTTCCCTGAAGGATTAAATCCCCCTCTCAGTTCGACTGGACTTCCTTGTGCTCGTGCAGCACATAAAAAGGTCAAGGAGGAGGGTAAGAGTTGAGCAGGTAATTGAGTGCAGATTTCTGCTCTGCAATTATAATTTAGCTAAGCTTCAGTGCCTCTGCACGGTTTGGAGGTGGGGAAGAATGCAGGGAGAAATTTATAGCTCTAACTGAAGTGAAGCTAAACATTTTTAAATCACAAAGAAAGAGATACCTCCGCTCACGTTCAGTGCCCGCCTTGCAGAGCATCCCCTCTCAGGGAAGAATCCTAATGCACAGCAAAACCAGGGCTGGGCTGAACCCAGCCGAGCTGAGCTTTCTGCAGCTCAAACTGCCGCAAAAAACCCGGCAGAGAGAGGGGCAGAAATTTAAAAAAATAAAAGGCAGCATGTTGCTTAAATACCAACCATGTTCACTGCCGGGTAATACAGCACACTTTGTGTATTCCAAGCCTTCAACTAATTGCTGAAGACATCCTGCTCCAGTGTGGATGGCAGCAGTAGTGTGCCCTCAGTCTTCCTTAAATGCCAGCTCTTAATAACAGACTCCACAAGGGCTTTAATTGCATTTAGTCGCAGCTTCTGAACTTTAAAAGTTGTTAATCAGATTTCTATGTAAATGGAATGACGAGTAAAGGTTAAGTACAGGTTTCTGAAATTTCAGCAGTTGAAGACGTATTGCCCTTAACAGGAAAGAGAAACTACCAACCTTGACAGGAACTAAACATCTTAATTAAATACTCACAAGTACAGTACTTATTTCGGCGTGAAGTTCTATTTTCAAATGTCAAACTTAATCAGGCACTTGACAAAAACGTGCGCTATCCCTCCAGCACACGGGAACAAAAATACCTGGGGATCCTTCCCTCAGGAAACACCTGCACATCTCCCGGTCCTCGGCTCCCCAGCTCCGAGCCGCTCGTCCCAAACGCCAGGAATTAAAGTTTTATGGCTCTGAAAGTGCGGGATTCCGGGGGAGAAATAGGATCTAACATTTGTCAGCGTGTCAGCTCTCCCTGCTCGCTCCATTTATCCCCGGAACAAGCCTCACGCTGCCAAACAAACACGAGGGTCCTCATAAATCTGACTCCTGGAGATTTATGCCCCTCGAGGGCACGGCCCATCAATTAGCACCAGTCAAAAGTACACAAACTCCTTCGGCAGGAGGGAATTCAGTGTGTCTGCGCCGTGCTTCGGTGCCAAAGGCTCCCCAGAGCAGCCGGAGTGCTGCTCGCTGCTCCCCAGCTCCAGCCCCGAGCCGCCCACGGCGCTCCCAGGGACCAGTTCAAGCCCTGGGCTCCCTCCCAATTAATTGGATTTGCACATTTGTAACCTGCGGCCCCGCTAGAACCAATGTAAAACCTGAACGTGGCGCTCAGGAAGAAGTCCGAGCCCTGTTCTAAACCTGAGTTAAGATTTGTTGTCATCAGCCAGGAGGGTTCCAGGCTCTGATTTCAACTCGCTCGCAGGGATATGAGGATTTTGTTCTCGGTGTGTGCGTCCTGCCCTTCCCTAGAGGGCTGTCCAGCAGCCCTGTGGGATCCAGCAAGGATGCTTTATGCCAAAATATTGCAAAATAAGTATTTTATTCAAATCCTAATCTGAGGGAAGAGCAGCTGCACCTGGGATTAACTCAGAGGCTGAGCAAGGGATTTGAGGAGCAGAGACTTTTGCCTTGGAATAGCAAATAGTGAGAAAAGAATATAAATAGAGAGTGTAAATAGACAGAAAATAGTGAGAAAGAAACGGTGTAAGGACAATGAAAGTTAATTAAAGTGAGTAAGAGAACTACAGAGCCACTGGTTGCTTCATCTTCCTCCAGATCAATTAAAAACGTCGTCAGAGTGACTTGAAAAAAGGAGGATGAGCAGGGAAACTTCCACCTCGGGAAACTTCCACCCACCTCTTCGTAATCTGCTGCTGGAACAGGAGACATCACCCAAAAAGTGATTTACAAACCAGTGGGAAGGAGGAAAAGTGGAGCAAAAAAAGGAAATCTGCTATAGTTAAACTCAAAGTTGTTGCCTCATCATCTATAAAAGGCTTTTAAACAGATGTCACAGGAAGGGCTGTGATGCTGCATTTAAAAAAATCCTACGTTTTGTAAATTCCTATTTCATCTCCGGCGTGTCAGAACTGACTTTCAGATCTCGCCCTTTTCAGATTTAAGACCCTGGCACCCACCAGCCCCCTTTAACAAGCACCAGACCAACACCAAATGCTTTCCTGACCCCTTTTAAACCCACCCTGGCACTTTGTAATTGACCCAAGCCTCCAAGATCCAACCACATCTGAACTTACAACCGCGGCCCGGAGGCAAAGCACCTAAAAGAGAGACACGGCCCCGAAAATTAGTGGCATGAAGTTCCCACAAAAGAACAGCGAAATTCCAGGGCAGCAATGGAGGTTTCTGTACGAACGAGCCCAGTGCCACCAAGAGGTTGATGAAAGGGCACGTTCCCCTTTGACACCAACCCAGCAGCCACCATTTCAAGCCCAGCTTTAAGGCCACCAACGCCTTTGAAATGACAGCGGAACTACAGAACCTCTTTGTCAAACCTACAACACCCAGGGTTTTGTATTCATCCCCTTCCCCAGCGGCTGGAAGTTGTAGCAGTGCTGGCAGCACTCCGGTTTTGGAGGCTTAAAATCACATTTTAACAAGGCAAGTGGCCCTGAGCTCGTTCCAGAAATACCTATTTCTGTAAGGCTTCAGGGCCTTTCATGTCCTTCCAAATGCTGTGATGCCAGAGGGGGGAGCTCACAGCATAGACAAGATTCCCATTTTTCAGGCTTGGGGGAAAAAAAAAACCCAATAAAAATTTCCAACTGTTTACAGCTGCTGTGCACGAGGCATTCCAGCTTTTCAAAGCACCCATCAGGATTGCTCCCTTCTGCCTTTTATGCTGCTCTATAAAGGTGCAGCACCAAAATGCCACTGTTAAGCAGATTAGAATGTTTGTGAACATGTTCCATTCCAGCAGATCCCCGAGAGCCTTTCTGCATCAGGGAGCCTTCTCCTCCCCCTTTCATCAGCTTATCAAATGAAGCTAAACAGTACCAGTTCCATCTAATGATGCCAGGGGCCTTGTAATGGGATTAGGAAAAACACCATCATTAGTTTCAAGGAGGAATGTGACCTTCAAGACACTTCTGACTCCTTTAAAGGGATGGAGTAGGAACAATGGAATTCATTCCTACACGGGACGAGGAATGGGCAGGGACAAGCAAGAGGCTTTCAATTCCCAGGTAAAGATTATCTTTCCTCCTCTATTAATGGTAGGAAAAAAAGCCAATTGATTATCAGAATTAAACCGGAACTGAGAAGGGAAAAGCAGAGCTGGGATTATTCACCTGGAGAGGAGAAGGCTCCAGGGAGAGCTCAGAGCCCCTGCCAGGGCCCAAAGGGGCTCCAGGAGAGCTGCAGAGGGACTGGGGACAAGGCCTGGAGGGACAGGACCCAGGGAATGGCTTCCCAGTGCCAGAGGGCAGGGCTGGATGGGATCTTGGGAAGGAATTCCTGGCTGGGAGGGCGGTGATGCCTCCACAGGTTTCCCGGAGAAGCTGTGGCTGCCCCACCTGAGCCTCCAGCTGGAAAGCCCTGAATCCTCCACTTAATTTCCAAAGCACCCCCCAGCCCTGAGAACACTCTGTGCCCTGCTAGAACACAGTGGATTTGGCGAGTGTTCAAACCATTTTAGATAAAATTTCTCCAGCCAGACCCACAGCCATCACTTCTGTTTGCCCAGAAGAGTGTAAGTGCTGCTGGAATCACTCCGTGGCTTCCAATCCCCACCCCAATCACGCACGTCATTGTTCCCTTCAGCAAAAACAGCTCTTCAGATTGCCAAAAGGAAGTGTAAATGCAGTAGCAACAGGAATCTACTTAAAGCTAAAAGCCTCTCACAAAAAAACCCTCCACTTTGTGTTTTTATAGGATCTAAACAACGTGGTGGTGCTGCTGCTCAGAAAGAGCCCCTCCTGAACAGCACCCTGACATCTCCATCCTGCCTTTTACTGCAGAACAGCTCTGTCATTGTTCGAGACGTGAATCCATCCAGATTGTCCCCAGCAGCAATCCCAGAGCCTGGTCCTTCCTGCTGAAATTCCACCTCATCCCGAGGCTACTGCCACACAGTCCATTTTTAATGATGATATTCTTTGCTTGCACTGCAATTGCACAAGAGAGGTGGGGACGGGTTTGGCTTGAAAATTGAAGGAAAAGAGGTAAAATGTATCATGTCAGCAACTGATCTGGGCCAGAGGGCTGGATATTTGAATTCAGGTTCCAGCATCCCTGAATATTCATCTTCTTGGTACGTGGCACTGAGCAACAAAGACGGGGCCAGGGATGGATAATTCTGGGTAGAACAGAACCGGCCCTGCCTGGGACGGAGCAGGGAAACACAGTGCACGGGTGGAACACACCAACCCTCACAAAAGCCAACACCAAATCCTGCTCTGGCACCAAAGCCCAGCTCCAGGTTCATTCCGAACCCCTTGGAATGTGTGTGCCACTGGCAGGGGAATGCCACAGGGTGGAGCCAGGACAAAGCAGATGGCTGAGCATCCGTTCCTGCGCTCCGCTGCTTTTCCACCCATTCAAGTGCTGCTTGCTCAGAAGAAAAGCTGCCACTACCACGGCAAATTGTGTCCTTCCAGAGTCAGCCGCTCCCCCTGCACCAATTCCCTCCTGCTCCGAAATTTCAGAGGTTAAAAGTGCATTTATAACCCTAACCCTAACCCTATTTACTCAGGACGCTGCACAGACACCGCCCATCAACTTCAAGCTACCACAATTACTTAAAAACCCCCTTCTTGTATCCCCTGTAACTCCAAAAAAATCAAGAGGACTGTCAGGATATCAGTTCACATGTCCAGTTATGTCACGGCACATTTAACATATTTAAATATAACTTCAGTAAAAAAAGCTAATTACTACATGGCTTCTAACCATGAACAAGAATTAGAAGAGACAAACCTACATTAACTTGTCTCCATTTCAGATAATTACTTGTGAGGTTTTTTAAGACATTTGTGACTCACGAGGGAGTCTGTGAATTTACTGTCTTCTGCAATCTAATAATGTTGGCGGCGAGGAGAGTCACCTATTTATTGGTGTGTGACACCAGTCCCTTCCCATGGATAAAAAAAGCTGTTAGGTCGGAGTTCTCCCTCCCCCTCCCAGCAGCAACAGCTTCCAGCAAACAGAGTTATTTCAAATAAAATAAAATTAAAAAGAAAAGCAGTTAAAAAACCCCACAGCAACAGTTCCACAGTTCGTGGAAGCTGAGAGAGAAGAGAAGGATGGAAGAAGTTCCATTACTCAGCTGGACACCGGGGCAGGGAGATTTGTCACTTTTATTTACAAGGGATAAAAGGAGGAGGCTTAGGAGAGACCACACAGGGTGGAACAAAGCTCCAGGCCCAGGAATCCGAGAGATCCAGAGTGCATTTATTAACAACACTGAGATTCAAATAAAAATGGCATCGAGAAGAGATGGATCCGAGGAAGGGCGAAAAAAACCCAGGCCCACAGGTTGCAGGCAGACAAAGGAAAGGCAACAGGCACATTTTAAACACTCTGTGCACTTGAAATCCTGCAGACACACAAATCACTGTCAAGGATGAGCCAGCAGCTCCCAAGTGCTCCCTTATTCCCTTCCATTAGTCTGCTGCTGCTCCCCCGATCCTGTCAGTCAGAAATGGAGCACTAATATCCACCTTTATTTTCCAAAAGTTTAAATGCATTACAGCCCAAGTGTAAATAATTGATAAATCAAGGCAAGTAGGATGCTGGGGCATGGCTGCAGTGAGGACAAAGCTTTTAAGAGGAGGAGGATGGGTGCACATCCATGGAAACACACACAATTCCCCTCTGCCAACGGGGAGTTTGCAGGGAAACCACCCCCTTCCCTCCTCCTTCAGCTTCCCTTGATTTTAATATTGGTCCTTCAACCAAAAGCTCATTTTAATCCAATTTTAATGTCACTCGAATTCTTACAAATAAGGAGACCACACAGGGAGCTGATGATTTTAATTCTGGCACTTAAATCACGAGTGTGAAGTTAAATGCAACACGTCCCTTCCCCCTCCTGTTCATTCCACATTTAATTGCCACGTTCTTCCCAATCCCAGCCTGCAGGGCAGCCTTTGGAACTGAATCACACAGGAAAAGTTACACAGCTCGGACAACCCTGAGCTGGTGGAGCGGCCCTCTGGTGTTTCACCCATCACTGTGGGTGGCAGGGTTATAATCCCAGGGATTTTCCAGGAATCACAGAAAATTGGAAGAGACCTCAGGAGATCCCCCAGTCCATCCCCGACACCTCTGAGGAATGTTGTCCTGTCTGAGAGATGTCTGGAAGTTTTTAAGGAGGGTACCCAACCACAATAAACATCCCTAAATCACTCCCTGCTTACACACACTCCCCACTGGGACAGGCAGGAAAACTGGGAATGTTCCAGTCCCTCTGGCCAGGCTTCAACTCAGCACTTCCTAGAGGATCACATCCTGGGAACCACAACTCCACTCCCCTTTGCAACTCTCTCGCTAGATTTGAAACCAAAGTCTTGTTACCTACGAGTTGGTCCTTTGCAACTCCAGGGTTTTTCCTCAATCCTTGATCACAGAATCCTGGAATCATTTAGGCTGGGAAAGACCTCTCAGATCATCAAGTTCAACCATCAAGCACCACCACCACCATGTTCACCACCAAACCACATCCTCAAGTCATTTTTGGACACTTCCAGGGATGCTGACTCCACCACTGCCCTGTGCCAGGACTTTTAAAATCCTTTCCATGAAGGAATTTTCCCTGACACCCAACCTGAACCTCCCCTGGCACAAAGTGGCCACCACTGCACCACTGGGTTTCATAATATTTTCTTCAGACAATACAATAATCCCAGAATATTCTGAGTTGGAAGGGACCACTCACATTAGTGATATAGATAATATAAACTCTATTATAGATTTATAAAATACTGATACAATAATCACTGGATTTCATAGTATTTTCTTCAGATTTGTCCAACTTTTCAGCTCAGATCGATTCCCTCAGACCTGACCTCATTTCTGGTTCTACAGAGAGGGAGAGGAGGGTGACAGCCTGTAATAAAATTCTCTGCCAGAGGAAACAAAACCCACAGAGAAGCATCTAAACCACACGGATTTGATTTATCTCCTTTAAATCTGACATTTGTCAGGTAGAGCAGACAAGGAGTTTCATTCACTTCACCTGTAAATCTGCCCGTAACAACTTGTGTGAAACACAGATTGCTGGAGCGTATTTCATGCCTGAACATCTCCCCACGTGCCTCCCTCAGTCCATTTCTAGTTGTAAATCTTAAACCCACACAGAGACAGTAAATGATGAAGAAATGGTGGAGTCACCCATCCCTGGAAGTGTCCAGAAAATGTGAGGATGTGGCATTTAAGGGCATATTTTAGTGGTGACCATGGTGGTGGCAGTGCTGGTTGATGGTTGGACTCGGTGATCTCCAAGTTCTTTTCCAACCTTAGCAATTCCATGGACCTTGGCAGAGGGTCCTTTCCCCTCAAGTCTGCACAGGACTGCTCTGACAGCGACTAAACTCAATTTTTTGCTGTTTTGCTCTCAGTAATCAGTTTGGAGAACCCCAAAATGGAAAATGAAATTTAATTCATAATGTAAGATTTGATTCGAGCAGCAGCTCCTCCGTTCAACTGCAGTCCCAAAAAACCTTCCCCCCACCCATTCCCTGCCCCACAGCCATGCTGGTGGCCCCTGTCCATCCCTGGAAGTGTCCAAGGCCAGGCTGGATGGGGCTTGGAGCAACCTGGGATGGTGGGAGGTGTCCCTGCCCATGGCAGGGGTGGCACTGGATGGGCTTTAAGGTCCTTTCCAACCCAAACCATTCCAGAATTCCGTGTTTTTGGAGCAGAACCAGGAACTGCCACCTGCCCTTCCCACCCCACCCATTATTTTATCATTCCTCCTCAGCTGTTCTCCTCCTAAGGGAACCCAACCCAACTTTTCCAGCCTCTCTTCCCAGGGCAGAGCGTGAATGTGCTACAAACACCCCTTGCCCCAGTCCTAATCCCTTCCTGTCCTGAAAAATCCTTCAGGGTGAGCCCAGACAATTCTTGGCAGACACCAGTGGTGCTGCCAGCACTCCCTTCTATAAAATAATACAAAATTTCCTTGGATATCCATCCTTTACACTCCCCGCCATCCCTCAGCGTGGATCCCACTTTGCACATTCACAGCCTCCTAAAAACGACACCCACTTTCCTGCCTTCGCCTCACTTAGAACCAAGGAATCTCCACAAATAATTTTATTTTCCCCCTCAACGCACACTTATTTAAACTTCTCACGGATCCATCAGTCCCTTCCTGTCCCGAATAACACAGAGGATTTTGAGGCAAGCATCAACATTTGCTGTCGCCCTGCAGAGCCCTTTTTGAAGCCCTGATCAGCACCACGAGGATCATCACAAAACCAGAATTAACCTTTCTTCTTTCCGTTATGATAATTCTCCATCGATTCTCCGTTTACATCTCCTGGTCAGTTTTTTTTGATCAATTAAAAACAAAACAAACAAACAAACAAAAAAATCCCCCAACAACCAACAAAATAACCCCGCTGCAAAGTTCTTCATCCATTTCAAGTGCTCTGAGTGATTAAATAAATAAATAAACCTCACAAGAGCCAATTTTTCCACTACATAAATAATTTGCAGGCTCTTTTGTACATGTAAATAAGACATTTCTGCTTGTTCTCCAAACCTCAGCTGGAGGCTTTAAGGAGAGGCTGCTGATCTTTCCTGGCTTCTCAGGAAATTTCAGTGAATTCAGACTCCTCCTTCCTAAAAAAAGGCTGCTGACATCGTGCCTTGGAGCTCGAATTCATTTTTAAGTTCTCTCCAAAGCCTGCAGCTCTGCCTTAGTGTGTTTTTATTATCAGAAGGGAAGAGTTTCTGGGTTGTTTCCTCGTCTACACTCTCACAACTCCAGACTGGTTTCAAAGAAATCATTTCTCTTTCCCATAATGTTGATTTCGGTTTTTTTTTAACACAAAATCTTGTGCAATTCAACAAACCCACGATGCCGTCTGCAGGTGTCTTGTTTCTAAGGGTCTAGAGATCCATCAAAAAGATTTGATCCACAAAACCCACACCAGTCATCTTCACTTCCCTCCTACAGCCTCCTCCCAAAAATATCTCCGCTTATCAGCTTTTCTGGGGCTTGATTTCTACATTGTAAGTTATTTGTGCCAAATAAACACAGCTCCAGCCTTGGCAGCCGCAGTGTTTGTCTGCTTGATGCTTTTCTTTCTCTTCAAGATCATTCCAAGACCGGACAACCGAAATCCAGCAGCCACTGAGGAGTTTTGCTTCCTCGGCCTGTTTAGGATTTCGGAACTTGGTTTTTGCTTTATCCCCTTTTCTGTCCCTTTCATTATTTGATACTCAGCCTGCTCCTCCGGATGTTTAATCACGAATATCCCGAGTGGGAAGGGACCCACCAGGATCATCCAGTCCAACTCCTGGCCCTGCTCAAGACAACCCAAAATCCCAGCCTGTGCATCCCTGGGAGCGCTGTCCAAATGCTCCTGGAGCAGCCTTGGGAATGTGCCCATTCCCTGGGGAGCCTGCTCAGTGCCCCAGCATCCTCTGAAGGAAGAACCTTTTCCTAAAATCCAACCAAAACCTCCCCTGACACAGCTCCATTCCATCAAAAACCACTCCACTCCCACTCCTCGATCCCCAGACAGAATTCCTGCCTACACCCTCCGGTTCCTACGGCACAGGGGTTTTATCCCTGGACGTGGCCCCCTCTTACTCTGAATTTTTCTCTCCCCAGACAGAGGAATTCTTTAAATAAAGGCATGTTCCTCCACCTCCCACAAAAAGTCTGTCTTCCATGCCTCGTCTGCATTCCCACTGACATTTGTCATCTCACCACCTTTGCATAATGCACTCTATAATTTGGCTTTCTCCAGCACAAGGGAATCCATCCACCTCGGTCTTATTTAACTTTTAGGTTTATTTAGTGTCTCCTTTTCATTCAGCGGCTTCATCTTTAATTTTGATGCCATTTCGTTCCTCCTCCTCCTTGCAATGTGCTGTTGTTTGCAAGTGATTTGCTCACTGATGGGGACAGGTAGATGGCAAATATTTCCTTTACCACCCAGGACAAATATTTGACATCTATCACCACCCGGCTTTCAGACGGATAAGAAAATGGTCCCTCTTGAATTATCATGACAACAAGATGCATCCACATAATACCCCTTCATCCGCCTCTGACTGAAGAGCCAGCACGGATTTCCGACATTTCCATTTGTAAAGATAAAACTGGAGAAAATGTTTTCTTTGTCACTGTCCTACTGCCTTTACGATCTCATATTTAAGTTGTATTTGCAGAAAGGGCCTATTATTCAATTTTTCCCCTCTTAAAAGGAACAAAACCAAAAAAAAAACCTCACTTGCTCTCTCTAAAAAATAATCAGCAAAAAATCTCCTTTATTCCGTGCCCTTAAGCTGTTGGGTCACTGAGTTGTCTTGGATTTTATTAGCAAGAAGGTGTCTCCTGCCTTCTCTAATTGCTCCCTACATTCTGCAGCAACTTCTCTGCAAAATGTTCCACCTGAATCCGATTCTCTCAACCCAGGTCAGTGTTTTAAACTGAGCATTGCAGAAGTGCCTTCAACACGAATATCGGGGGAGCTGAGCAACCTCCGGGCTCAAAAACTCTTCTCTTTCTGGGGGAGAGCCCAGGAGTCTGGAGAACCAGAGAAGGAAAAAACCCAACACGACCAAAACCCCAAAACTTTTCTACTTTTCCCACATTGTTCTTCCACTGATGACACGCTGGGGGTTGAAGATGATCTGGATGATTCCACGATTCTGTGATTTAACTGGAGCTGTAAATCAACTTGGGTGTTTCTCCTCTTATTGCTTCCCTTGTCTGTTTAGGTTTTAGGTAGGATTGGGATTTCTTGGGAATCTGTTGAGCAGGTCAGGAATGGAGTTTCAAAGGCAGCTTTCAGATGAGGATAATGCAGGAACACGGAACACTCAAACTCTCAGAGCAATGAGATGCCCCTGTTTTAAAAAAGTGTCAATTCCCCATTTTCAGTGCAGGGTGACACAGGCAGGGCTGGAAGCACAGGAGGAAATGCTGTTACCCATTTCCACATGGAAACAGAACAGCTCTGCCGCAGGTGTCTGGCTCCAGCAGCACACCCAAGCCCTCCACTTCTCGAGAAGTGACATTTTTAATCCCCAACGTGACAGATTTTGTTAAGTAAATAACGAACTGTTATCCCCAGATCCCCCCGTTCGCAGGCTGACAAACAGCAGAATACAAATGACAACTTTATTTCCTTATCCTCTTGGTCCAGAAGTGCCAGAGACACTCAATAAAACACACTTGATATTCCATAAAACACACTCTGAACCTTGGGAGATTCAGGCTGGGCTAGCTCCCAGCGAAGATATGGAAATGAGCTCCCAGCAGCTTCTGGAAAAGGCTGGACTTGTGGTTATTTATTATAAAAGTATTGCCTTTATCCTGCAGAGTGCTGGGCAGCCTGGCCAGGAGCCAGCAAAGCACTCAGGCACCACTTCCAGCCTGGGAAGGGTCCCTCCATCAGCCCATGCCATTAATTGCTCCTCTGGATCGGGGCCAGAGCGCTCCCCACACCATAGATCAAACCTCCCTGCCAGCCCCGAGACCCCTGCACGTGCAAATTCAGGCACAGGAAAAGCCAGCCTGAACATCAGATAGGAGCAGGGAATTCCTGAACTCTTGGCTCAATCCTAGAAACAAAAGATTTCGCAAGAACCTGTTCCAATCCTGACAGATCAGGGCACGTGGGTTATTCACTTCTCTCGGCAACCCACAACTTGCAGAGCAATATTGGAAATAAATCTCTCTCCACCTCAAAATGCTCCTTTTCCCTCAAGTCTGCGCAAGGCTGATCTGACGGTGACTGAAGTGAATTTTTTGCTGTTTTGCTCTCAGTAAACAGTTTGGAGAACCCCAAAATGGAAAATGAAATTTAATTCATAATGTAAGATTTTTTAAACATAAATGGATCAGCTTTTCCTGCTGGCTGAAAACAAAGCCAACCACAGAGACAAGAATGCACCAAGTGACCTTAATAAAACAACAGCTCCCCAAACAAGAGCACCAAACCTCCTCAAATCAGGCTACAGAAGAGGTTTTAAACAATCTTCTAGATCTTAGGAAGCCCAAAACCCTCTCTGAGCAAATGACTTCCAATTCCTCACAACTGTGCTCAGCAAAGGAAATCATCCCCAACACACAAAATCAATAGGAAGTATTGCAGACAATAATGCAGCAGTAAGGAAGGAGCAGAGCAGTAAATTCAGGGAAGATGGGAGTTTGGGGAATGAGGAAAACACACCAGGCAAGCAACAAAACAGCTCCTGAACAGCCTCTGCCTCCATCTGACACTCCAAAATAACACAGCTTGTTCCATCAGCCAAATCACAGGAGAACAAGAGGATACTGAAAGGATATTACAGGACCTCAGGTCCAAAAGAAAACGAGATTTAAATCCAAGATGTTTTCAATCTGTGCGGGAAAGCAGCAACATCACCTTGTACAAGCTGTATTTACAACTGCAATGAATATTTATAGAGCACAACCTCACCCTGGAGTGAAACACAGCATCAGGGATAGGGAAATCACTAAAATATGAACAGATTATCCCAACAGAAGTGATCCTATTTCAGCGATGGGATGGTTCAGAGGCTGAGGGAGAAGCCAGCAGGAGTCTGGGTGAGTGGAGAGGCCACACCTGGAGTGCCCAGCACAAGGGACAGCCTGGAGCAGGGAAGGCTCAAAACTTATCAGTGTGTGCCAAAATCACCCATTCTGTGAATCTGTAAAAACTCAGACACAGAATGAGGCAAATAAAGCAAAAAAATAATGCTTTCAGCCCAAAGTCTCCTTTAAAACAAACACAACTGCCCAGGGCCACTCCAAAAGGAAGAAGTCAGCTCTGCTTAAGAGAAACTCTAATTTGGCCCCAACTTCTTTTGTCCAAAGGGATGGTCAGGCTCCCAGCAATTAACGAGCCATTTTCAGGATTGCAAAAATAAGCTGAGGTTCAGCAAATGCGTGGTGGAAATGATTTCAGATTCATTAAGTGCACCAGGCTGTGTTCTGCCACGCCAGCACATCGCTGAAGTGAAGTCTCCCAGGCAGCCTGGCTGGCCTCCCTTGCAAACCCAAATTAAGCAGGTGCAGAAATGCCAGCATCATCAGGATCTTCCCGAGGTGCCGGGACTATTTTGACACCCAGACTATTTAGCAAGGCAAAAAAACCCCCACAAATACAAATCAATTACAGCCCAGTGCATCTAAAACGTTCACATTCACCCCACAATGATCAATCTTTCCCCCATAATGGACAAGCCATTGCTTTCCTTTCCCTTCCTTAATGCCACATAAACACAACATCCCAAAAAACCCCAAATGTGACACTGTGAAGCTTAAAAGGAGCAACAACCCCTGCAACAACCCCACATTTTCACGGGGCAGCTCTTTCAATGTCACGCAGAGCCTTTTTGAGCAGGCAACAACACCCAAAAAACTCCCCAAGTTTCAGTTCTCTGCTCGTAAAGGTATTTTAAATACTCTCTACGCTCTCAGGAAGTTTTGCTTTTCCAACATCTCAGCCAGGACTACAGTGAAATGATAAAGCCATTTTCAGGAATTCATGGACACTGGGAGACAGGGAAATTCAGGGTGTGGAAGGGCCCCTGTTCAATACAGAAGAAGCCACTTGTCTGTTCCTCAAATAGAAGAAAAAAATCTAAAACAATGAATTCCCCCTAAATTTAACTGTATTGCCCTGCCCTGGATGTATTTGCTCACTATGCTCCTCCTGTTTTCCAGCTTTTACTCCTGTAGCAGACACTGAGTTACAATTTTGAGGGGGCTGTAGCTTGGAAATGTCAAAAGGATTCACATTCTTTCTACACCACCTTTCAAAATAAAGCCAAAAGCCCTCAGGATCATGAATACAGCACAAAATTATGCATCCAAAAGAACAATTCCCTACCAGATCACACAATAATCCTACACAGGCCATGAGGAAATGTCACAGGAGGCTGTTTTTAGACCATCAATTAATCTGTGAACCTTCAACTTGATCTTTAAGGAAATTGGTAATTTTATAGCTCACGGCAAAACGAAATGCAAAAGGGAAGAATGTTTAACCAAACCTTCAATCTGAACCCTCGGCCTTAAAAAGGCACTCGCAGAAAATGCCAAGGCTGGCACCTCCCAGGGGGCTGAGCAGCACGCAAGGAAGGACCCACCCAGCGTGACAATAAAGCCTCCTCGAAAGGCAGAGCACATTTTGGTGACCTTGGGAGACGAATCTCCTAAAATCTCAGTCTCCTCTGCGCCTGCAGAATCGCCTCGCTCCGTGTTTGATGTTGGGATTCCCGTCCCGGTGACTTTGCAGCCAATGTCAGAGCGTGTTGGGGCGGACCGCGAGCACGAGGAAATCCTGCTGCTGCTGCTGGAGCACAGAACACACTGCAGGCTGGCAGCGCAAAAATTCAGATTAACATCTGGCTAGCTCTCGGAAAACACAGGTAAGAGATAAAGCAAAGGCAGCAGAGGCAAAGCAGCAGCTACGAAGCACAAGTAACAAAGAACATCGCTCCAACTCAGTCTCTGAAGAATTCCAAACCAAAGAACATTATGCTGAAAGAATCATTGCTAAGGAAAGCGGGATTTGGGAATACGAGGATCAAATTCTAACCTGCTTTACACAACCTGCAGCCTCAGAGAATTAAAGGAATCACACGGGTTGCCACGAAGGGAAGGCTGACTGCACAAATTCCTACAAATCACATCCTCTGATCTGCATAAACCCAGATGCACCGAGGCACCTGTTGCACAGAGATCATAAAATCACTGAACGGGCTGGGAAGGGACCTTAAAGATCATCCACTTCCAACCCCCTCATCCTTCCAAACAGCTCCGAATACTGAGATTTGAGAATGACAAATTCATAATTAACATCAAGAGAGCCGCAGTTCTGCTTCGTGCAAAGCGTCAGCGAGCTGCTGGTGTGACAGCCCCGAACTCCACGTGAAGGCAGGGATGGGATTCTCTCTCCTTCAATCCCACCTCCCACTAAAAAGCTGAATCAGGATGCTCCAATTTTTCTTGCAGTGTGATGTTTTCCAGGGGTGTGGCCTGCCCCCACACCAAAAGCAGAATCAGAACCTCACCACGCACTGAAAATTATTTGCACAGTAATTTTCACAAAGGTGCCATCCTCTGGAATCCTTGTTTTTTCTGCTATTCCTCTGCGTGTGAAGGCAAAAGTGCAGATTCCTGGGAAATACTTTCAAAAATCTCTGTTTTCCAAGTGCTCAAGCAGTGCTGGTGAGCACTGAAGAACAGCAAGGCAGGCAGGATGCTGAAAAAAAATCGGTGTGGACCGGGCAGAGATGAACCCTCACAAATCCACACCTCAAGATCGGCCCCACCGGAAAGAAAAGTGTCCTGTGGGGAAGCTGCAGTCCCCTTGCAATGCACGAGCTGTGATTTTTAACAGGGAGGAATCAGCACCACTTCTCCTGAGAGATCACAAACTTCTCAGAGCGTTCTCCACCACAGCTGTCACACCCACAGAATCGCTGGGAACATCTTCATTTTTCCACCTCAGGACCAGGACGGGCTCTAAGGGAAAGTCACCCTCGTGAATTAAAGCAAATCATCATGAGAGGAACGATTCAGAGGCACCATCATTTATCACTCTGGCAGGAAAAGGGGCTGGAAAATGCAGTTTTTCTAAGAGGGCACCAGGCATGTGACACCCTGATTAAGCACCGAGGGAACGAGCACCAAATCACTGTAATAAAGTGAGATCATCCTTTCATTGTGTCCCAGATAACTGAGTGTAAATCTGCTGCCTTGTTCCGGTGTCCTTCGTCAGTAAAAACAGACAGATTTGGGATATTACGCTTAAGGGACCACTCTGATTTATTTATTTACTGACCTGCTGGGAGGTGTAACTAATTTGGATTATTCTCCCTGTCACGGGCAGCAAATTCCAACTGCTTAAGCCCAGGAGAGAAAATTAATGACACAATTAACCTCTTGTGCGATTGGAGTGAATCAGACAAGAGTCCTGCTCGTGTTTTCATCTCAGGTATTGCACAGGGCCACAGGTCAGCCCTTGGAAAAGGCAGCACCCAGCTCATCCATCCAACCTCCTGCTCCAAGCCTTTTCCGAAGGAGGCTCAACACAGGAGAATTGGCCAGAAAAACTGCTCTCCTGTCTATTAAAAAAAAAAAATATTACACTAAATGTTATTTTTCTTGGAGGTTTACCTTCCTCTAAAACCGTGTTATTATAATACAAAATTAGATCTGGGATTTTCCAAAGAATCCAAAGTAATTAGCTGTCCAATTCCCACTAGATTGCCAAGGGAGTTAGATCCTAAATGCCTTTGGCTCTTTTGGAAAACCTCATCCATCACAGAAATTCAAAGGATGGCTCACCAGAAACTGCAGAAAAACAAGGCCTGAGTTAACAGGCTGGGAATTATTTTTATAGCACTTTACAGGGCCCCTCAGCCAATACTGCACTGGGAACAGTGGGCACCACCACCTCCTTTTCCACTAGAAAAGCTCTGGAAAACAACATTTCACCCACAGGAACCATGGCAAGGAGGGATCAGTGACATTCCAGGGCTCTGGAACAGGAAAAACGAAGGGCAAAGCTCCCCTCAAGAAAAGCACCAGGCCCACAGAGTGGAGCACACAGGGATTTTTCCTCCTCTCCTGGTGCTGCTCTTTGATGTTCTGGGGTTTTCTCCGAGCCAGTGCAGAGCAGAGGGGGTGCAGCTTTTCTCTGGGAGGAGAGAACGAACAATGCAACGCTGCTGTTCCTGAAATCAGACTGCAGCTGCCAGCTCCACCCAGGGCACGGCCACAGCTCCTCTGCCAGTAAATGAAGACCCCAAAGAGCTTTCCGAGGAATTTAATTACCCACTGAGAGCACAATCACTGTGTCCAGGCCACATTTAATTACCTGATTGCCTCATGTCCCCCTTTTCCCAGGTGGAATTGGGTTCCTAGCACGGACACAGTGACTCCTCTGCAGTGCTCTGGTGACACCAACAAGGAACATGTTGGTAAATCCTGCTGTTGTTTTGGTACTTATATTCTGTATTTTGATAGAGGAGGGTCTTTTCTGTTCTAGAATCAGAGGATGGCTTGGGTTGGAAGGGATCTTGAAGCTCATCTAATTCTAGATCCTTTCTCAACTCAAACCATTCCATGATTCTCCAATTAGCAAAATTCCTCCAATCTAAAAGCGTGTAAAACTAAAACAAACAAACAAACAAAAAAGCTAGATGAACCAAATTTAATTCTTTTATTTTAGTTCAGGTGTTTGAAACGGTTTTTCAGTTCACTTAAAAAGAGATGAAATCAGAACATTTCTAATAAAGAGATAAAAAAATCGTATTCCAGAGTCAGTCTGTCATACTGGCACTTCCCACATAGGAAGGATAATCTAACGAAGGGATGAAATGCAACCCGGATTTTCCATTTCAGCAGCTTCTCCCCCATTTATTTGTGACAAATAAATGGAGTTTTAAGTGCATGTGTAGATGTCCAAGGACGCTGAACCCACAGAGCCCTTAGCAGAACACCGCTGGCGGAACAGAAGGCTTTGGGGGCGGAGGGGGAATGGTTGTTCCCAACATGAATTGGGAATTTGGCATTTCCCTCCAAGCAGGCAGGCTTGGAGCTGTGCAGCCTCTCTCAGCCCAGTGAATCATCAGCCACTTGCTGCTGGGTTGTACGGACACATTTCCAGGAGATTATTTGGAAGCTGAGTGGCTACAACTCGGCACAGCAAATACTGCTGAAGCCAAAAACCCAACGTAAAGTAATTAAGAAAAAAAAGTTTCGAGGCTGATTATGTGCTTAAGTATTTTTTCAGTGTGCCCTGGCAGTGATGGACCTGCCCTCAAGAATCACATCCCAACTCAAGTTTTATAATCCATTATTTATTATCTATGTTTTATCTACTGAAAGCCCTGTGCACACAGGAACCCAGTGATCTATTGCTCAAAACCCACCGAGAGATATTGGCAAAATTCCTAAATAAAACCACTTCAAAAGGCAGCTGGTCAGCACAACCATAAAAACAAGTGCAAAATAAAACCACCAAAGCCTGCATGTGAAGGTTGGATGGGGCTTGGAGGAACCTGGGACAGTGGGAGGTGTCCCTGCCCATGGCACGGGGTTGGAATGAGATGATCCTGAAGATCCTTTCCAAGCCAAACCATTCTGTGATTCTGGAAGAATTTTGGCTGATGCAATTCTGTAGTTTCCTACGTAACAGAAAAAAAGCCTTCAGGCCCCCTTCCACCCCCAAAATAAAAGCAGAGATTTCCTGTTAAGAAAGAAACAGCAAGAGCTGGAAAACCTCAGGAAAAAAATCAGATTCTACCCTCAGGTTTTGCAAATGTCACGCGTGGTAAGCACAAGAAGAACAGCACAGGAGCAGAAAGGCTTTGAAGCAAAACCGTTTCCAGACATTTCCCTCGGAGATCAGCTCCTCCCTCCCATCAGCAGGAATTTGCCTGCATGGATCCCTCTGCTCTGCTGAGAGCAGAGCACGAGTCCTGCAGGGAGGACACGAGGAGTTTTTGGCCTTTTTCCTTTCACAGGGGTTTGATGGTGCTGGGAAGGGAACGAGCGGCTGCCTTTAAAGCCACTCGCGCAGGGACAGAGTGTGAGCTCAGCACATCAAAAGAGAGGTTTTACAGTCCTATAAAACGTGTCCACAAATGCTGATGAACTCCTCGGAGCACCTCCTAATTCCAGCTGACAGCAGGGATGAGGTGCAGCAGACACTGACAGAAAACAGGGGGGAAAAGAAATCCACACCAGAGCTGACCAAACTGCTCAAAAAAATGGTTAAAAGAAAAGAAACGGCACAAATCCGCAGCAGAGTTCCCGTTTCTTCCACATCATCCCGTTATTTAGCAGCTCCAGGAGGATGGAGGCCAACAAGCCCTGCACAGGCTGGGAAGTCTGCACCCTTTACTTCCAAAACTCACATTCCTGTCGGAATCACAGAGACACGTCAGGTGTGATGGTCACCTCACACCCCTCTTAGTCCCTCTTGTCACAGAATATTCCACCTTGGGAAAGAAAAGCTTCCAAGTGGGGGAAAACAGCTGAAAAAAACTCTGTGTTCTCAGGTTGTATCAATTAAAAAGAACTTAATGATGGCCCGGGGTTCACAAGGCACAGGTTTCGTGCCAGCTGCCAAATATCGAAGTAGGGAACGTGTCATTCCCTATCCTGCATTCCCAACCTTCTCCTCTCAGCCTAACACCCAGCAGAGCTGACTTTGACTTTCACAACTCCACCAAACAGCTTTTTGAAATTATTTCTCTCTCCAAGAGTTCGGGCACCTTCCTCGGCACCTTCAGCAGAGAGATGAGGCTGCTTTTAACTCACATGGATTTAACGACTTGAATGTTTAGGCATAGACTCCAAAACCCCTTTAAAACTATAAAATAACTACATGTGATCAACAATTAAGAGGAAAATCCACCTTAAGTGAAGTTCAGAGCAGCCTGATGCTCTACAGCGTGGCGAGAAGAAGATGAATTTTTTCCTTGCTCATAAACCTGCAAATATTTCATTGAAGGAGTTAATGTTTTTTAAAATCTCCCCAAAGCTCATTGACCTCCTCTGCAACGAGCTGCACAAGTGTCTGTGCACTGTTCAAACAAATAATTTTTATTCTGGGGCTTTATTTCTTTGAACTTCAGCATAAATGTTGGTGTTTATGAAATGCATTGGATCAACAGCTCCAGGATAAAAAGAGTCTCCAAAGAGAAGTTGTTAATGCAGGAGTACTGGAGAAAAATTCTGCTCTGTCACGCTGCTAACAGAATTTAATATAAAATATGGCACAGCTCAGTTAACAAGGGCCATTCCTGGGAAAGAAAATAATCCAATGTCTGCAGCCAGCTCAGCTCTGGAGCTCGTCCAGGTACCTGTTACCACGTAATTCAGTTAGTTTTGAACACAGCTCAGCCTGGATCATCCAGTCAAAGAGAAAACAGATCGATCCGGGCCGTTTCTACCTCATATTCTTTGTTTTTAAAAGGCCAGGATGCCATTGCCATCTCCTCTGCCCTTCCAGTGATTAAATGAAATCTCTCTGCACTTCCTGCCACGTTTTTTTCTCCATTATCAGGGTGATTTCCACCGTCCCAAATTCCAAGAGCATCTTCTTAAGAGCTTAACAAAGGTACCAGTTCATTTGCTGTTAGAAATTGCAAGAAGACTTCAATTCTTAGGTAAACTGGAGCAAATTTACAAAACACTTTTTCAGGGAGGGGAGGCAGGACATTACAAACCTTCTTGGCAAAGCCAACATTTAAAGAAATACCTTCCTGCAAAATCAGCTGGTCCCTTCCAAGATCCAGAAGGATGAGACTCTTCCTGGACTGTGAACTTCCCCAGAAATTCTCATGCTCTCAGCAGCACATATTAGCAGAAAACACTGTAACACCCTGCTGGATTTATTCCTGCGTGTGCTGAGCTCACTCCAAATAACAGGAGGGGGAAAAAGGATCGAGTGACCTACTCTAATTATTTAAATTCCATTTTTAAATATCAGCGTTCTGAGGAGTGGAATTCTCCCTCCTCGCTCTCCCCTGCTAGAGACTGAGTGAAACTGTATTTTGTTTAAAGCTGCAGACAAATCCCTTTTATGACCAATGTTCTCCCAGTGAGAGGAGCATTGATGAGACAAACCAGTCAGGAGGCCAAGGGCAGCAGTTCCCCACACTTAAGACCATTAAAAAAGAACCACAAAGACTGTCAGGCCCATTATTTGGAGGATGACCACAAAGCCATTAAATATCTGTGGAGACATGCTGTGAAAAATAACTGCGTGGGGCTCAAAACACCACCTTGGTGAACTTCCCAAAGGCAATTTCAGATATTGCTCTGCCATTGCAACCAGGATTTATGGCACACGAGCAGCTCTCGTGCAAGGAGCTGATTTGACTTTCTAAGTATCAACTGTGTGACAAACTGTTCATTCCGCTTTTAACTGCCAGGGTTCCGACCTGTGCTGAGCCACCCAGCAAAAACCACTCGGGTTTTCCATGAGCAGCTCCACGGAGCAGCTTCAGCTGACAGAAAAACCCTCCCCTTGCCAGGAAGAAACCCTTTCCCTCGGTTTATTCCCTCTCTCGCCTGCTCCTGTGCCAGCCCTGCCACAGTTCAGGGACCCGAGCGAGCAGAAAAGGCAGCCAGCAGCAAACCCTTGGCCAAATCAGCTCCCTCCAATTAGATCCCTGACAGGAGAATGAGCAGCGCTGCCAGAGCAAGGAAAGCATCCTGGGCTGTGGGAAAGGAAGCTCTGGGATGACAGCACAGCTGGCAGAGGCTGGGATGGAGCTGAAACCTCGCCACACCTTTCCCATCAAGTAACTGAGACCGCTGAACTGCACAGACCTTCCCCTGCTCACCTGTGTGCCGAAGGGAACCAGTATTTTATGCCATTAATTCACTTAAAAACCAGAGAGGGGCTCGGGTTCCTGCAGCAGAGCCCTGAAATGCATCTCCAAGTGCTCTCCCAGGACTCCTGGAGAAGCGTGACGCAGCAAATGCAATTTAAATGCAGCTTTTCTGCAAGACCACTCCCACTGCCCGCCACCAGAGCCACTTGTGAGGCACAAAATGATCCCATTTCCCTGCTCCCTCCCTCCAATGCCATTCCTGTTTGTAAGGAAGGATATGAGGACGGTGGAGCATCCTTAAGAGGCCTCTCAACGCACAGTGTCTGATATCTCCAGCTCTGCAGTAGCACAACAGGAGTGTGTGGGCAGAGAGGAGGCTTCAGTTCCTCCTTCCCCAGTTTCCTTATGCTTTCAGCAATGTTTGGGCTGCTAAATGACACCAATTTTGGAAAACACAGGAAAGTATTAGACAGAAAAACCCCCAAAAAAGGAACATATTAGTTGTCAGTGTCTTCTCAGTAGACAGCCCACCAGAGAGCCTGCTGAAGATTTCTGTCCCAGAGCATACGTGTGATTTTCCCTCTCTTCTGTGGGAGGAAGAAAAATATAGACCCCTAAAAAATTGAGAATCATCAACTACAAATTCCAGCACTAAGAAAGGAGAGAAGATCTCCTCCTCAGAGGCAAATAGCTGCAGCCTGAGCTGATGGGAGCTCATGCCACCAGCAGGACAAGTCTTTAGTAGCTCATCCTGCAGCAGGGTCCTGCACCACTCCCTGGGTCCTGTCCCTCCAGGCCTTGCCCCCAGTCCCTCTGCAGCTCTCCTGGAGTCCCTTTAAGCCCTGGAAGGGGCTCTGAGGTTTCCCTGGAGCCTTCTCTTCTCCAGGTGAGCATCCCCAGCTCTCCCAGCCTGGTACAGAGCAGAGGGGCTCCCCTGGACTCATTCCAGCAGCCCTGTATGATCCAGCAGAGAGAGCAAATTGTCCCAGAGAACCTCAGGATTCCCTCCCTATTTATCCTGACCCAACCACTCACGTCAGCTGGAACACAGCTCCCAGTTCTCTCCAGCCAAGCCCCTGATCCTACAGCACTGAGGTTGTTCAGGAGGACGTTCCACCCACTCCTGCCCTGAAGAGCTCAATTAGCTCCACACAAAATGCCAAGTTAAAATTTAAACAAATTTCACCCCTCTCCCGCTGATGGAACAACATGACCATGGGCTACGCTGGCTCCGGGACAAGGAAATAACTCCAAATGGTGTTTTCCTGAACAAGGCTGCTCTAATATTTTGACAAACTGCTTTTTTTTGTTTGTTTGTTTTCTAGCACTCCACTACCAACTGGAAAAGGTCACTCTGTCTTCTGTATTATTCCTCCATTCTCAGAGAAGGTTGAAAATATTTAATATCTGCATGTTCTGTACCTCAGCACTGCACAAGGCTGAGCCACCTCTCACACTGCACCACGGTGCCTGGCACAGTTATTAGGGAGCTTTCAGAAATTCAGCTCCAAAAAACGAGCTGCAGAAAACAACTCATTCCCCACAAAACCCAATTTGCGGCCCACCACGAGCTGCCATTATTTTGTACAGACGTGGGGAGACAACCCTGCTGCCACAAATTGCACACGCAGAGATGCACAATGCACACGGACAGAACATCATCCCTGGGAACTGGGCTCGTGTGATGTTGTTCTGGTGTGGTGACTGAATTCCATTCATTAGGATTTCAGGGAACTGCATCGCTTCCCTGAGCCACTTCCTCCAAGTTTTCAGCCTCCCCCAGCAGCTTTAAACCCTTTTAAAGCCGAGTTTTCTGCTCCCCCTGCTGCAAACATAAGATCTCCTCTCCAAAAATTATCCTTCTTCAGAAAAGCAGGCTAGAAATAATTCAGGCTTTGGGATCAAAGGTTTTCTTCAACTCTAAGGTAAAAATATTTTAAGCCACTCGAGTGGAATTAAGGTACAAACACCCACAAGATTTTGAACAAAGAAATGCAGCATTTCCTCCCTTTCATGCCAGTCAATGCTCATCTCTTACCTTAAACCAGCAAGAGATTATGGATCTTTAAGTGCTGCTTTTATGCATTGTAAAAGCTCTTCTGGAAGCTTTTCTGACTCCCCCCGACACCCAAGAGCAATGAAACCTTTGCAAGTGGGTTGTTGTGTTTTTCTTGGCACGCCTTTTCCGGAGATCTTGGGCAGACATTGTCTCCCCAGCACAGAAACACTTTCACTCCTCAGTGCTCACACGTCCACAGGCTTCAAGTTCCATCAACGTTGTTCAGGAACAGCCAATGGAAATCGCTCCAAATTTCACCACACACCAGGACTGAAACCATTCCCAACTCCCACGGAGGACGGGAATATCCAGCCTTGATGTTCTGCTACACCGAAGGAAAAAATCTTGGGAGGATTCTTATAACCCCAAGGTTTTGTCTCTCTGGAGCAAAGCCTGCAGAACTCAAAGCTCAAAGTTTTTGTGGACCTCATAAATCACAGGAAGATGGTTGCAGATTCCCCATTCCAAACCCATTCCATATGTCCTTAAATTTAATTCTTCCTTTCTATTCTTCACTTCTTATTTCCACTTCAATTCTGTGACATCCTTTTGTGTACAAAACCCATCATGAACCTCTGGCTGGACATCCCCAAGCAAATTTTTGCAAGAAAAGTATTGAAGGGAGCTGCAAGTTTGTGTCATGGAGAAAAGTGATCAAGATTTCTTTAATAATAATTCCTCTAGAGAGACAAATATGTGGGTGAGGAGTCATTAGAGGGGATTGAAGGCTCACACCTCACATTTATCATGTCCAAGTATTTAAATTCATACCGTGCACACAGTTGGGATATTTTGTGTAAGCAAGAAAACTGCATCACTGCCCAGTCAAATAATCCCAGAGCAGCAGCTAAAAACCAGCCCAAAACTGAAAAAGTGACCTAGGGCAGGAGGCAGGGAGCATTTTCCATCACCAACCCAGAGCTGGAATGACCACCACAACTGCTTCCACCTCCTGTGAACAAAGCCAGGCTCGCTTCTTTGACCTCCTCTACCACATCCCAGGTGAGGTTCTCCATGTGTGCACTAGGTATAAAGGTAATCCCCAAATAAATAAATTAAAAAATCTAACAAACGTGTGAATAGACACGTGTGAGCCTCACAGCAAGCAGGAGAGAACAGACATGTGACGGATGAGAGCTCTGCTGCTCGAGAGAGCCTCACATCCCCAGGTGAGAGGCACAGCACCTGAACAAAGCCCAAGCAAGGTGCAGCTTTAGTCTCCTGCAGTTAAGAGGAAGAATCAAATAAGAGTTTGCTGGAAACACGCCGGCAGCAAGTGTCTCAGCTGCCTGTAACCCAGCCACAGTGACAGCACAGACAAGCCATTAGAGCTGTGACACTTTATAAGACAGGCATGACATGGTAACATGGAACAAAAATGTCACTTTGAAAGCTGCTGATAAATCACTTGGTAGGCAAAAGGAATCAACCTTTCCAAACACCATAAGGATGAATCCACAGGATTTTTTTTTTTTTTTTTGCTGATAGTTAAGCTCTTTGGAATTTTACAGTCTGTTGTAAATGTGGCCACTTACCAACAAATCAAGACAAATCCCAGCACTGCTGAATGCTGAGCACGACAGGCGTTCTCTGGCATGATTATAAAGGCTGCTCCAAGCTGCAAATGGGCCCACCTGAGGGACTCTTACCTGCAGGACATCCTGGATCTTCACCCACACGTCCACCATGTCGTAGAGCTTGATCTCCCCGTCGTACTGGCTGCAGGGGGAGGCCACCGTCTGCTGCAGGTGGCCCAGCACCACCGCGTGCGCCGCGGCCACGGCGTTGAACTTGTCAAAGAGCAGCTCCAGCAGCTCCAGCAGCAACCTGGGAACCAGGGAAACAGCTCTGCTCAGCTTCTGGAACGTTCCAGCGCGGTGGGGCAGGGCACTGGGGTTCCGTGTGTCCTGTTTTGGGACGCGCTGAGGTCACCTGGCTTCAAACCCTCTGGGTGGGCTCAGGGGGCTCATGTCAGCTCAGGTTTGGCACCTGAGCACTCCTGAGGATTTTTCTCCTCATTCCCTTCCCTCTACCAGCATTGCTCATTTCTAAAGTGTCCTACTTGGGGCTACAGGGAAGACAAACCCATTAATAACTCCACAGTGATTAAATTGGACTAACAGAATATTAGAGCCCATTGTGAGACCCCAGGTAGAGCTGCAGGCAGGGAGGGAGACAACCTGGCTCTTCCCCCAGAAGAAAACAGAAGTCTCAGGGCAATAAAAACTGACTTAGCCACACAAACAGGATAAAAGGAATTCTTTTTGAATTATTAAATTAACGTGGCAGGTTTCAAACAACGGGAAGTATCAGAAAGTTAAAATATCAGCCCTCATCACTTACCACAATTTTACTGCTATATTTGTTATAGTTAGAACCTCATCTAAATGCACTGCACTGCACCTGCTCCTACGGCTCCTTACTGCCCAATTCTTGTAATCAAAGCACCTTTGCAAAGCCCTGAACAGTTTGTGACGAGGCAACGCCGTCCCACTTTTTACCATTTGAGAACAGAAAAATTCCGCTGGAGTTCACCGCCGTTTAATGAGCAACTCCAGTCCCCACGTAACCCCACCGAAACGTGAAGATAACACTTCCCAAATCCATATGTTAGGCACTTCTAGCTCTGACAGACAGGCTCCATCACATTTCCTGCAGCAGCTTCGGAGCCACCACATGCTCCGAGTCTGCCCAGCAGAAGCTGCGATCCCCAGGGCAGGACATGGGATCGGCAGCGGGGCTGGAGCTGCTCCCACTCCTCCAGCACACTTCAGTGTCACAGAAACAGGGAATGGCTTTGGGAGGCCCTCAGGATCATCCCATTCCACCCCTGCCATGGGCAGGGACACCTCCCACTGTCCCAGGCTGCTCCAAGCCCCATCCAACCTGGCCTTGGACACTGCCAGGGATCCAGGGGCAGCCACAGCTTCTCTGGGAATTCCCGCCCAGTCCCTCGCCACCCCCCCAGCCAGGAATTCCTTCCCAAGATCCCATCCAGCCCTGCCCTCTGGCAGTGGGAAGCCATTCCCTGGGTCCTGTCCCTCCAGGCCTTGTCCCCAGTCCCTCTGCAGCTCTCCTGGAGCCCCTTTAGGCCCTGGCAGGGGCTCTGAGCTCTCCCTGGAGCCTTCTCCTCTCCAGGTGAGCACCCCCAGCTCTCCCAGCCTGGCTCCAGCCCTCTGAATTAATTTGTGCCCTCCTCGACTCAAAAATAAAGAGCCACTGGAACCAAGACACCTATTCAAACCAAACCCAGTAAACTGTCTGTGTATCCCTTTTCTTTGTATTTCAGGATAGCAGCAAATGCTAAAGAAGTGACGTTATGGAACCAAATTAATTCTCTACCACTGAGGAAATGTTATCAGTGCCAGCCCAGCTTCCACCAACATCCCGTGACAAACAGGAGCTCAGTTATCCTTTACCTCCTTGCTGCCCCAGCAAAGAACAGTTCTGCAGAACTGAACTACCTGGAGAGCTGGACAAGTTCACTTTATTCTCACTAAATGAGCCTGACCTCCCATTATCAACTTGTTTACGGAGCCATTACTAAAATAATACTACACTGATCAGACCCTTTTTGTTTGAAATTCCAGTGTCTCTCCCTATTCCCATGTTCCAGACTGATGGACACAAAACCCCCCGGATCCACACTCCAGTGTCAGCGGCTGCCACCCCAGTACATTTTCCCTATCTCCCTGTTTCCAGCTTAGCCAGCACCTCTTCTCTTAATTCTTCTTTTCCCTTGTCAGAAGGGTGGCCTGGACATAATTCCTGCATTTATTTCAAAGCCTGGAAATGAGGTCCAAGGTCAAAATATACTACGGACACATAGGGAAAAGCACATGGAATGCAAGAAGAGGATTTAGGAGCAAAAGTGTCAACCCCCCATCTCTTTTTGGACTGGATTTTTTGATGTCTCCTCACCAAAATGTCCCATAAATCTGCCCCTCAAGTAGGCATCCATCCCCATTATTCTGAAGTCCAAACTCTTCCAAAATTGAGGAAGCCCCACAGGTTTGTGCAGCAGCACCCCAAGGTAACTCAACACGGCCTCTTCTGGGACACTTTGTCCTCCACAAGCCCAGGTAAGGATTTCTAAACATGAAGCTGTGACTAAAGAGCCTCTAATTAAGGATAAAGCAGTGGCAATTCCTATAGTTATAATATTTATAATAACATATTATGTGTATTATAATATTTATGGTTTATAATTCCATAAAATTCTTTCAAGCACAGAGATCTAAAAATGTTAGAGGATTTCCCTGGACTTTAAAATGGTCCACTCAAAGCTGAGCTCAGCTAAAACATGGTGAGATTCAGGCAGAGTTTTCAAAGTTATCTTCTCCCAGGGACAAGGAGCTACTTGGAACCTGCTCCTGATCTTCCTGAAGCTCTGAGGACCTGAGAGAGCACCCAAAGGTGCACGAGAGACAGCGTCACTCTCTGGTTGCTTTAGACTCATCACAAACCAAAAACATCTCGAGTTTAAAAATTTGGGAGTAATCAGCTGTGTTTTTATACACAAATGTAAGAGGTGGCTGCACAAACCTACATGGAAAAGCTGATTAAGGAAGGATGGAAAAGAGAGTTGAATTTAAAAATGAGAAGAGTGAGATCAGCAGTGGCTGTTACCACATCTGCAGCTCTTCTGGCCAGGTTCTGCAAATCATTTCTCTCTTGCACAACAAGAGGGGCTCTAAATAATTGTTGCATGGGGTCTCTAAGGGAATTACACCAAAATTTCCCCAAGCAGATCATCAGCCTCACCCTCCGTCAGAGCAGTTTGGGTTGGAAGGGGCTTGGAGGACCACCTGACAGCCTAAGAACAGTTCAGCACTTCTGGGCACTGCATTGTGCTCAAACCTGGGCTCTTGCAGAGCTCTGGTGAAGCAGCAGGGCCTTGTTGTTCAGATTTATTTTCCCCCTGGCAGTAGCAAAGTCTCTGAGCTTTGATTTAAACCTGAAGCTAATTTAAGGGGCGGGTACACCCTTCCATACTGTAATTTATCCTTTTCAATATAAATGAATTCACCTGCTTGCTGTAAACTTCACGTGTGATTTAGGTTTAGAACCAGTTCTAATTATCTCTGTATTCACCAAGAATTCAAGACACTTTCCATGGCTCTAGAATATGAGCATCTTAAAGGCTCTCAGTCTCCTACAGCTGCCAAAACCCATTAAACCTTTCTGTGCCTTACTCAGCCCTCTGGGCAGGTTAATGGCATTGATAAATGATCTGATCCAATTTATCAATTCCAACAGACAACCAGGAGCCACACAACCTCTCCAGACTGATTCACAAAACAAGTATCATGAATGCGTCACACTCTTGGCATCAGAAACTAAAACTCTGCCTTCTGACCCACCTCCAAAAAGCTCATTTTCACTGAGTTACCAGCACTGTAACTCTACAAATTCTTCAAAACCTAATTGTTTCCACAGCAGTGCTAATGAGAGGAATTAAAAAAGGAGTCTTTATCAAGCTAATGTTTTCCTTGGGAGTGATTTCCCACTACAAATATCACACATAATGAAGACACTTTACTTTTCTGCCATTAATTCCCTTTGGACAGCGATCGGGACAATGTGGAGTGCCACAGATGAGGATTTCAGCTCGAAGGGATTCCTGCTGGAATCCTTGGGTTTTTTTTTTTCCAAAGGCCATCCCAGTGAATTCTGAGGAGCAGCACAAACACAATGCTCAGCTGGCTTCCACACCTCGCTATTAACGTAAATGGGGCTGCAAAACAATTAGAGACTTGGCCATACATTTGTGATGTAATTAGTTCCATACATGATTTCAAAGCTTTGCACCTGCATCAGCTTAATTGGACTCAGCTACACTCGGAATCACCGAGCTGAATTTTCTCATTTCCAGTCATATTATCAATTAGGACTTTTTTTGCAGCAATCAAGGGCTGCCAGTTGAAACATCCTTACCTCGGCTGATTTTCCTGGGAAATATTCTCCCCTCTCTGGTAGCCATTGTCAGCCACCTGAGTGGTGGAGCGCTTCACGATCTGCTTGAGCTCCTGCTCCAAGCGATCCTGGATGGCTTTCACCGTTTCTGGGATCTTCTTCAGCTTGGCCAGCCCTTTGATGAGGATTCCCATGAAGACAGCGCTGTTCTCCTCTGGATCCAGGTCTGTGTCTTCCTTGATCTCCAGAAGGCTTGAGTCTCGCACTGGAAGGGATTGAAAAAGGCTTAACCCCGGATCTAAACCATCCAACCCAACATCAGCACCCTGGAGCAGCAACACGAGAGCTCCTCTGGCCTCCCAGAACTCCCAGCACGTGGAGCGACCAAGGATGAACCAGAGAACCAGAAACACCTGGATCGTGGTGGGGAGCAGTGGATATTTCTGTTTGCTTGGGGGCTTCCCTAGACATAAACAGAGCAGCCTGCACATTGGATTGATTTAGGAACAACTCATGGTGCAAATTCTGTGTTAGGAAATAGAGGAAGTCTGGTACAATTAAGACACTCATAAATGAGAAGACACAATATCCCTACAAATCCCCTGAATGTGTTTCAAGGAGCTAAAACTGCCTCTGTTTCTTCCCCAGCTGTTTTTCCTTGCTATTTCCTTCACCAGAGAGGAATTTTCATTACAAACAGTACCAAGCTTAAGAGACTGCTGATGAATTCAGCAAAGTTTATGCTGCCGAAGTGACTGATTGTTTGATTTTATCTTTTTCTGCTTTATTACGTCTGCCAAGGGGTTGATGAAGTTACTCAAATCTTCCAGCAAGGCTTCTAGAAGGGAAAAGTGAGAAGAATTAGAGAGGATACCGCAGACACGGTCCTGAAGTAACAGGGATTGCACAGGGAGAAATCCTGTTGCTAAGCGACAGGGGATGGGAAAGCAAGAGACACTCTGCTTGTTTTAAGTAGGTTCATTAAGCAACATTTCTTAATTTACAGATAACACCCAGCACCAACAAAAGCGTGGCTCTGTTAAAGACTGGGTGAAACATTTAATAAATATATTTAAACACTTATGTGAAGTAAGTGTCTTCGAGGCAAACTGAATTAAAAGCATCTTGGAAGATCTACAGCCACTCCGTGCCACGCACCACGCCAGATCCTTGGATCAAAATGAAAACCCAAAGGCTGTTCCATCTGACTGGGGCTGAGCTCTGAAAAGGCTGGTGGGTGACAGATGACTCCCATGGTTTCAACTCCTCGACAGATTTTTTTTTTTTACTTCCAAACTTTTCCAAGAAGCTGAAGAAATGTCAAAAGATCCAGCAGAAGGATGTAAGGAACGTGGCGGGAGTGAGGGGCGGCACGTCACGGGGGGCTGGCTGAAGCTGGGACTCTCAACAGAGGAGCAGCAGCAGTGCTAAGTCAGGGCAAGATCAAGAAAACAATGGCCAGTTTATAACTGGATGGTGCCAGTTTATAACTGGATGGTGCCAGTTTATAAATGTAATCACAATAAATGGGTAAAGCTCCCCTCGGTGCCAGTTTACACCAACCTCAGGCTCAGTCAATCAAGAGGCTGCTTTTTTCCAGCATTGTGATCCCAAGCTCTGCACCTCTGGCTCAAACAAAGCTCGCTGCTTATGTGGTCTCACATTTGAACCCAGAGCACCAGGTGAGAGTGAGGTGAGAATGGATCCTGCTCTGGAGCCAGGCTGGGAGACCTGGGGGTGCTCACCTGGAGAAGGCTCCAGGGAGAGCTCAGAGCCCCTGCCAGGGTCTAAAGGGGCTCCAGGAGAGCTGCAGAGGGACTGGGGACAAGGCCTGGAGGGACAGGACCCAGGGAATGGCTTCCCACTGCCAGAGGGCGGGGCTGGATGGGATGTTGGGAAGGAATTCCTGGCTGGGAGGGGGGGGAGGGACTGGGCTGGAATTCCCAGAGAAGCTGTGGCTGCCCCTGCATCCCTGGGAGTGTTCAAGGCCAGGCTGGACAGGGCTTGGAGCAGCCTGGGATAGTGGGAGGTGTCCCTGCCCATGGCAGGGGGGTTGGACTGGATGAGCTTTAAAAAGACCCCTCCAACTCCAAACCATTCCATGATCCCACGATGATGAACATCCCCAAGTTCAAACAGTGTTTCTCTCTCTCACACACACTTTTTCCAATTAAATGTCAGCAAGTTACAGGACAAGCAACGAGAAACACCCAGAATGCACTAATTAAAAACAAAAAGCAGCAAAAAAAAGCAAGGATAAAATAAAGACATTTCAAACAGCACCTGGAATTTAACAACTGGATGCAGACCTATTCCTGCTCAAAGCTCTGCTGCCTCACAGACCTTTCACCCCCCAGAGCTGCAAAGCCCTTTGTGGCTGCAGACCTGGTCTCTGCCCACTCTGTTATTGTTATTTGTTATTCTCCAGACCCCACAGCAAAAACCCAGGCACAAACACAGAAAATGAGCTCTTTGGAACCAGAGCTGTGAAAAGACAGCACTGGGAATGCTACAGGAAGAAAGGTTTAACCTATTCTTTTTTAAAAAAAAACCCTAAATATCTCGTTTCTCTGAGTTCAGTGCAGAGATCTCCCAGCCCAAGCAGCCCCTCAGAGGACAGGTCCCCGTCATGAGGCTGCACCCCTTTGTAGGCAGCTCGTAAATTATCCCTAATATCACACAATGAACACCCCAGAGGGAGGAAATGGAGCCGCAGCCAAATGTGAGGACAGCATTTAAGAGGAGTAAAAGCAGCAATCTTGCTGAGAACTCTGCCAGCACACTGGGACAAACACTCCTCCATTTTCAAAAGAGCAAACCAATTTCCAGCACCCTCAAATAGCCAGGACATTGATTTACATCTCTTACAAACAAGAGCAGAGTGAGCAATCCGGTATCTGGGAGCTGCACACGGGCCTGGAGGCTCTGTTCGACCTGGATGTTTGATGGAACAGTGGGAACCTGTTTTCAGTGGGATCCCTGCACATTGTGCCTGTTAAACAGGAGCCCTGGGTAGCTTTGGGGGCCCATTTATCTGTGAGATCTGACAAGATCCCAACCCTGGGTAACTGAGGAAGTTCTTTCCTTGTGTCTTTGGCACTTCAAATGTCCTCTCCTGCCATTTAATGTCACCAAGGGGCTGTTTGACCACAAAGCTTTGGCCCAGGAACGAGCTCCTCCTGTCCCCTTCCTCTTCCAGGAAGGCATCAGAGGACACAGGCATTTATGAAGGAGTTCACCTGGAAAACTGCAGCCCCATGTGCTGCTCCCTGTGGGCAGAGGAGTCCACAGCTGAGGAAAGCTGTCCCCAGACATCAGCTCTCAGAAGTGAGAGCTTTGTCTGTATTTACTCCTCAACTGGGAGTATGAATAACTTTGTTATTCTTTGGGATCAAGAAGTTGTTCCTAGCTTTGATTCTTGGAAGGAAGGAGCACGGAGAGCAGATCTGCCACCATGGACTGCTGGAAGGCAGACTTGGCCTGTCCAGGAGCCTGGTTGAGACTCCCTTGGGAGCCTGTCCTGGAGGGCAGAGGAGCCCAGGAAAGCCCTTTTCAGGAAGGAAATCCTAAAGGCACAGGAGCAGGCTGTCCCCACGAACCAAAAGATAATCAGGCAGGAAGAAGACTGGCCTGGCTGGACAGAGAGCTTTGACTGGAATTCAGGGGAAAAGGAGTTTCTGGCCTTTGGAAGAAGCAGAAGGCAGCCCAGGAGGAACAGAAGGACGTTGTGAGGTTGTGAAGGGAGAAAATGAGAAGGACCAAAGCCCAGCTAGAATTTAACCTGGTCACTGCTGTAAAGGACAATAAAAATGTTTCTATAAATACATCAGCAAGCAAAGGTGGGCCAGGGAGAATCTCCATCCTTGGCTGGATGTGGTGGAAACAGCGACAAAAGGAAGAGCCAGAGGTACCAAACACCAGCTGTTCTCAGGGCACCCAGGGGAAGGCAGGGATGGGGAGCAGAAGGAAGCCCCAGAATCCAAGGGGAATGGTCAGTCCACACCACTTGGACACTCACAGGCCCATGGGGCAGGCGGGATCCACCCAAGCGCTCTGCAGAGCATTCCCAGCCTCCAGCAGATCCACTCCCACCCGCCCCTGGATGCCACACCTGGATCCCCTCACCCAGGGCACTGACAAAGATGGCAAACAGCTTTCTCCACGAGAATGTTCTGGGAAACAAAGGCTTTACCAACCAGGATGTCCAGGTAGGCCTGACACATCCACAGCCTTCCCCTCATCCTCCAAGCGGGTCGCTTTGTCCACAGAAGGTCAGCTTGGCCAGGCAGGACCTGCCTTTCCTAAACCCACTCTCACTGGGCTGATCCTCTCGTTCCAACCAAGTCTGCAAACCTCTTGTGAAGCACAGCACTTAAACACATCTTATCAAAAGCCTCCTAAGACAACAACCTAAAGGAATGATGATTTTGACACATTCTCGAATAAACTTGCAGCCATTTTTGCAAATTTTTCATCACCAAACCATTTCTCATCTGAAAATGCACAACTCTGTGTTGAAGTAGGCCAAAGTTGAGCTGTGGATGAAACCCCTAGAAGTTGAAGCAGGTGCACCAGTGATTCCCCACCCCTGGAGTTACAGAGTGGGGAGCTTCCTGATCCCTGCTGTGATGATGCCCTACAAAATCTTCTGTTCCAGCTGGAATTCACTTGCTCAGTGCTGCCATGTCCCAAGGAACCAACCTGCTGCAAGAAGCTTTTTAATAGCTCTGGTCTGATCCCTAAAAAGCCAACTTTGGGAACTCATTTAAGCAAAGCAGCTGAAAAAAAGGCTCTTGGGTCTTGTTTTTCATTCCAGTGAACGGCCAAAATTTGCTGCTCCTCATTACCGAAGGTTTCATTATCCAGGGGCTTTTATGGGACTCTTGTAAAATTTAATGTACTATTTTCCATGATTTATGTCCTGCTGCTGATATCCTTTGCACCTTCAATCCTCCCAGAGAAAAGCACACGAGTTCCTCGTGGCCCGGAGGCGTCATTTCAGATCTGAAGGAACACCAGCTGCTAATTCCTGGTGCTGAATCCTTGCTCTGACACGTGCACGGAGCAACAAATGGGCACTTCCTGCACAAATGGGTCCTTGGAAGGTTTTGGGAATGTTCTGCTCCGCCTCGCTACCAAACCCAGAAGAGAACCCACTTTGAAAATCCTCCTGATCAATAAAAAGCATGCAAATCAAGCCTCCAAATAAAAAAATACGTGCATCGTAGCCAAATATCTGCTGTTGGGACTACACACAGGAACAACTCAGGAAATTACACAGAAACAGCAATTATGTGGCACTCTCCTGGCTTTCACCACACCGATCTCAAATCTCCTTGATTTTTTCCCTTTCCTTCCACCAAACCCACCCCCAGGTCATTAAATTTTAAGAACAAATGATGAAGGCAAATCGGCCAGCTGGTGTCAGACCCTCAGGTGAGGTTCATAAGAAGAGGAGAAATCTTTTGAAGATTTACTGAGTGTGTTTGAAGCGGAAGCACCTGTGACAACCAACTGGCACAGTGGCATTTTTTAGATTCACCTTGAAAATTGGACATTCCAAGCTCTGGCTCCTGCAGGGATTTTGCAGGAGGAGGTTTAGAGGTGTCCACATGTTGTCCCTGGTTCTTGAAGAAAAGAGAGCCAGGAGCAGTACCTAGACCTGACCTTAGAACCACCCCACTGCCTGGCCCTAGAAACTCCACTCTTCTCCTAGTGCTTAAAACCAAAACATCACTGAAATAAATTAACAATTCAGCATAAAACCTACATGTGCCACCCACAGCAGTATTTACTGTCACTACCAGCTCATCTTCTGCTGGATTTCTAAGAAGTGTTGTCCCGAATTTCCCAGGAAAGGGCACTCTTGGGGTTGCTCTGAAGCAGGCGAGCACGCTTTCGAGTTCCAGGAAGAGCCTGGCAGAGCAGGAACCTTCCTAAACACCCTTCGGAGTACAGAAAGTGCAAGCAGAGAGATATCATTTAAAAGTGAGAGTATTTCTCTGAACTGGCATGAAGGGAGAGCGTTACTGGGGAACTGCCACGTCTCCAATCCTCAGGTGAGCATTGCTGAAGGGTTTGTTTTATTTTACGTGCGGCAGGAACAGCTTTAATTTCCTTATAAAGATTCTGCAGCACAAGGTAACCTCTCCTCTGGGAAGAGAGCGCGGGAAGGACTCCAAATTTTGGCATTTTTGCTGGGATGGGATGAGGGAGGCAGCGCTTTAGAATGACACCCATTAATATGCACAGCCACTTTGTTTCATCAATAAAAAGCCAAAGAACTTAAGTGACTAAAGGCAGAAACAGCTTTTGTTATGCATACACATAAGTTTGAAATTCTCTGGTACTTGTGCAGTCCTGGAAAAGGCTACTTTTAAATAAAATTACACGGAAACAATCTGCATAAGTACATTGTGCACTTGAAGCAGAACCATATGCATATTTTATGCTGATCAAATGTTTTCTGTTAGAATCCACATCTTTGCCAGGCTGAGGGACACTTGCCCAGCACTTCACTGAGTGATACAGAGCACAAGGAGGAGCCAAGGAAGAGATTTTCTGGTGCATTGGGTGTGAAGAGCAAGAAGAGATCTGCAAAAACAAGATCAGGAGGGGCATCGCCTGCTCTGTTCCCCATCCATGAGGTGGGAGATCCCCATCAGCTCCACGACTTCAGACCTTTTGGTTTTATTACCATACAAAAGACCAGTATTTTGGGGGGAAAGATGGCAGACACTACAAATACCACTCAGAAAGAGGGATTTTAACATTTAGAGGGGCTGGAAGTAGATGGTCTTTCAGGTCCCTTCCAACCCAAACCATTCTATTTCCAGTGGTGAGACTGGGATTCAGGTTTTTGTGGTTTATTTCCTCCATTCCTCGAAATCCTGTGATCTTTTACAAGAAAGCTGAACTGAACTTGTCGCTGATCACAGAGCACAACAGGAATTCCGAAGTTTTTCCCTCGGAACGTTCGTATGGTTCTTCTCTTCCAGGTTTGGAGTGACCAAGCTGCAGTTTCCAGCTCTGAAGGTTTGTGACTCCTCACAAACCCCGGGACACAGAAAACCAGCCCCGGGCTCCAAGAGCAGCCAGCCCGGCAGGAGCAGAGCTGAAGAACAAAACCCCTACAGGAGCAGGAGATAAGAGTAATCAAATGGAACAATCTCGGAGGTAAGTGTGACAAAACTAGAAACAAAAGGACAAAAGAATTAATAAGGCTGAAAAGAGAAGGAAAGATTCTCTGCATTTGAGGAATACTGAAATAACCAGGTTTGAAAGGGGGGAAGAGGCTGTAGGTCACTTCTGTATTATTCATCAAGGACAACCCCACTTATTAATCTTCTGAAACAATACAAAGATTAATTTCCCCTCTCTGCAGCCCTTCCAAAGCCTCAGACAAAAGCACCAGAGAAAGAGTTCTCCTCAGTGTTTGTTGCAGGAACACGAATAAAAGATCGGCCCCAGATTATTCCCGTGTACAGACAGACCTTTAGTCAAAGTTACAAAGCTCCCACAAGGAAAAGATTTGACCTTTTGGCTCCCACACAATAAAAAACTTCAGTAATATCTACACAAACCTGGCTGCCTGCAGTAAATAATGCTGAGGAAACCTGCACACAGAACGAACCCACTGCAAATCTCTGCTGCTCAAGATGTCAAGAACACGATCAAGGTGAGAACAGGCACAGAAAATTGAGTGTATTTAACTGAAGCTGGTGGGGGTTAGGAGAGGAGAAAGATGATTGTCCAAGAGGGAAAAAAGCAAGTTCTGCCCCTGGACACAACACCCACTCGTTCTGTGACACTGCACAAATCACTTCCCAAGTTTTTGTCTCCCCTGAGCCACGAGGGGATGATTTGCCTCCTCCTACTCTGGCAAAATCGGCTGAAGATCCACAAATGAATATATATGGCTGAAATACTCACTGCTGGAGCTTCCAGGAGTGCTGAACTGGGAAGTCTCGAGGAATTTGCGAGGTGTAGATAAATTAGTGACATCCATCAGAGGCACAGGAGAGGCATCTTTCACAAGGGAGCTGTGTGAGGGGAGAGAATTAAAGCAAGCAGTTGATTATTATTTACGATCTTTGTTCACAACAGATAATCCACTTACTCCTTAAATTTTCAGCCCAAGAAATAGATATTCCCATTTCCATGCTTTCTGTCAACTTCATCCTCCAAACTCCTTTATTCCCACTAGAAACCCCCACCCTTTTCCCTGCCCGTCACGTTCCTGTTCTGAGCACACCCACGTGCATCCCTTCCCAAATGAACCTCCTTACTCAGAAATTACAACATTCTGAAATGAAAATTTGGCCATTTTCATCATGAATTCACATTGTATTCATTCCCAAAAACGTGTCACTCTGTCCCAGCTGCTGGACGTGGCAGGGTGACACAGGCAAGAGATCATTTTTAGGAGAAAGAAACGAGGAAGGCCCCTACAATGGAGCTCAGGATGTTTGCTTAGAGGTCAAAATGCTCATGGAAACCTGCAAAAACGAGGGTTAGGCTTGGTGTCCTGCACAAGAACCACCCAAAGCAACAAGGCACCCTTGCTGCACGAGTTCCTGTCATCAAATACCCACAGTGTGAAACAGGGAACGTGAGAAAAGAGAATCCAGAGTAAGAGAAAGGTCCCTGCAGCAGCCACACAAAAGTGCAGTTAATTAGCAGTCCCCCAGTCTGGGTACACCAAAGCTTTGTGGCTGTTTTTAATTAACAAGATGAGTGAGGAAGAGACTGATGACTCGCTAGCAGCCCTCCTTCCTAGAAATTTCAATTTCAAACAATCCTGTATTTCATAAATTCATTTAATGCAACTGGCTATCTTGCAGTTTTGGCAGGCAGATTTTTATTCCTTGTCACAATAAAATGTTCATTTATCTTTTCTCTGCATCTCTATCGAGTGCTGGTTCCCCTTTTGTTCCCCACCTCTCCTACTCTGCAAAAATTATCTCCCAACACTGTCTCTCTTTTCCAGCCACTTCCTTCCTTCTCGCCAACAACTCAAACTTAGAATTAGCAAAATCAGGGAAAAACAGCCTATAATTAATCAAATTTCCCTGGTGACCACGGGCACCAACCAGGTAAGAACTTTCAACACCTTTAAAACACCTTGGAAACACATCAAAACCAAGACATTTCAGCTCGGAGACTTCAATGTTTGTGGCCTCCATCTCATCACCTTATGGTTGGTTGGGAGGCTTTTAAAACTTGGCTATTTCCTAGAAAATGAGCCGTTTTCCCCGACCTGAGCCTCACGATCACGACACTTGCAGGAAAGGGGTAACGTGGGGAAGGGAAGGAACGCCCAAAGGAGCCGTGGGGAGCAGCAAAACCCCGAGAGAAGCACCGAGAAAGGCGAAAGAACGCGAGCGGGCTCCGATCAACAAATGGGAGTTTTCCTGCTCTCCACAGGCACGGCCCTGAGGCATTTCCACGCCAGAAACGCGAGGCTGGGGTGCCAGCTGCTGGCTCTGTGCCAGTCTGTGCCCGGGGACGAGGAGCGCCGTCGCACCCGAGCCTGGCTCTGTCCTTGCCGCGCTGCCCCACGCGGTTGGTGGATTTGATGTAGAGGTGCCGGTGCAGTTCGTCGATCAGCACCAGGTGCAGGTTCATCTTCTTGCTGTGCAGCTCCAGCCTCAGGTCGCTCAGCCCCTCCACCTGCAGGAGGGGACCCTCCAGGGAATCCACTGCTGACACCTGCGGGGACAAGAGGGGACGACTTTCGGACATCAATTCATTCGACTCTCACCATCAATTCTTTCCATTTTGCAGTTTTCCTTTTGGATTAGGGGTGTGTCTGAACACCAGGATGATTCTATCCCTAAAGCCCTTCTAAAGCAGAAAATCTTGAAGTAATATTTCTTTATTTCTATTCCCAAACACATCATACAGAAGGGTCCAACATCCAAATAATTCAGATTTAATGCGCAGCCTTCAAATGCTTTGAGCACACGTATAAAACAAGTTAGTGAAAGCAGAGTTCTTTACTAAAAATCAAAGCACGGTTTATCCCCAAATAAGAGGATTATTAAGTAAAAAAGTGTTCGAAGAAGATAGTGACAATGATGTTTGATGGTTGTTATTCTTTCTGTTACAGAAACACCAAAAAAACCCATTATTCCTAATGCTACAAATGGGGAGAAAATGGCTTAAATTTAATTTGCTTAAAGTCACGACTGAAAAAGCTTAGGAGGCCTCATCCTTTGGGCTGCACAAGGGTTCTGTCCTGTGGCTACACCATCTGAATATCTGAAATAATGACCAGCTGACATCCCGTGGGCACTACAATGAGGATCATAATTTCCTATTCTGTCCTAAAAACAAACTTGGGCAAAGCCCAAACACGGACAAAACGCACCAGGAATGACAAATCAGTGCCTAAAAGCGACCCCCTCACCGTGCATGCCTCCCAGCAGGGTTTCTATTTACCAGAGATTTCCAGTTACTGATAAATAACTAATGGCATCCCTCTGCAGCTTCCAAACTCTCGGCGCTGATGTTGTAAGAAGCTGGCAAGAGCACGTTTGGCATGCAGAGGTTGAAAATAAAACTGAAAAACCCATTCCCTGCTAAGTGAGGATGCTGTCAGTGAAGTAAGACATTTGCTTGCACTTCAGGATCTCGGTTCAGAACAAACCTGTCAGCCAAACATTAAAAATTAAAAGCAAAGATACAGTGAGCAGGCAGCCCAGCCGAGGGCTGCTCCCTCAGTACCAGTAAATATTAACTCTGCTGAAAGAACATCCATCACCAGTGGATTCCTTTGCTGCCCTCCAAGCCCAGGAAAAGCCTGGAATATCCATGGGACGACCAAGCTTTTTATGTTAATTTTTAAATCTCCTCACTTGCCACACAACACTGTCCATCCTCTTCCTTCCCAGTCTCCATCTGGGAGCAGTCAGGGAAGTTTTGGCCATCACACATCACAAAGATGAAGGAAAAACCCAATTTCCTCCTCCCCAGAGGAGGTGGCAGAGCACACCCAAGGGGAGCAGCACAGCAGGCACCACGTGGGAAACTCTGGCAGGAGTGGAAGTGTTAATTCTTCCCTTCTTCCTTTGGCAGGTGGAGCTGTCCCCCAAATTTCCCCATTCCAAAGGCACTTGAACCCCCCCAAAATCGCTTCAGGGGAGCTGCAACTGCCCTGGGAGCTGTGCCAAAAATCCCACTGCAGCAAGGAGCAGGAGCAACATTTGTCACACTGAGAAGCCGAGAGATGAAAAAGCAGCCAGAGAAGAAGTGAAATCAAGAGCAAAGCGACATTAAAAGTGTTCCAGGACATCCAGGAAGAGTTTTCTCTGAAACGCAAGGACCGGGAATTGAAACTTCCCACTCGGATCTTTCAGCTCTGGTTTTGTCCTGGCAGCTCCTAAAGAGCTCATTGCTCACAGAAAATAATTATTAAGGCCGAAATGCAGCTCCAAAGCGCATCTTCTAAGGAAAAAAATGGAATAATCCATCATTTATTATACTTCAAAAAAAAAAAGGCTCAATCCACGTTCATGGAAGTCAAAGGAAGGCCTCCAATCGGTTTAGATGGCAACAAATAGAAATACCATGGTAAAAAACAAACCAAACATTTTTCTTTTCTGCACTTTTGCAGATGATTGAGGTCCTGGCAAAAAAGCAGCACCCGAGATTATATTCCAGAATAAAAAATAGGAGATTCAAACCTTTGTGTGCTGGATAAGCCACCCCAGCACAGAATAAGCAACCAAAAGGAAGCAAAGACACCAATAAAAAAATGAACAAAATTAAATATACACTAAAGGCACATCAACAGTGGAACTTCAGAAGAAACTTCTTTGACTTTATGCCCCCACTCAGCTCCCAAGACACCAAAACTTGGATCATGCAAGAGATGCCATCAGCTCTCCCTGGTTTTTAACAGTCCCATCACCTGCTGGGTGCATCCAAAAGGACTAAAAGGCATGGAATTGGATAGAGAGGGGAAGAGTTACCCCGCAAGCCTCCAGTTAATATTGATAATGGAAAAGCAGCCCAAGAAAACCTGGAAATGAGATGTAGAGAAGAACTACAAGTGGTTCAAGGGGCCAGAAAAAGCAGCTGATGGCCCTTCCTGGCTCTTTTTTCCACACACACGGCTCAGTTAAATGGAAATAAAGTGATTTTTGTTTGTTTTTTTCTGCAGGGGGATCACGGCACTGTGCTGGGCTAGCTGGACACAAAGGTAATTACAGGTAAAAAAGCTCCCCCACGTTATTCGTTTGGCAGGGGCTGGGGTGCAGAGAGGAGCCACAGCAACACAAAGCAGCTGGGAAGGGAATCAACAACAAACAAGTTGTTATTCTTCTGGAAAATCTGCTCTACAACGAGCAAATTGTACCAAAAGAATGGGCAGTCCCCAGCAGCACCTCCTTTAATTCTTTAATTCAGCTCTCTCCAAGGGAAAGCTGCTCATGAACACAGAACAGCTGTAATTTAGTCAAACACTAATTAAAATATTGGCCTGGATTACCAGAGAATTTGGCTTAGATGATCTGATAGTAATTCCTGATGTTCAAATCTCCTTATCTCTCTCTGCTTCTTAGTACCTCCAAGAAGTAAAGAGCCTCTAGGAAACCGAGATGAAATAAGCCTGAAAAAAGAGCTGTGCTTTGTATAAGCTAAAAATTGCAAGTTTATAGAAAATAACTGTGGCAGCAGCACCATTAGGCAGCTTGTTTAAAGGTCACAGGCAGTTTATAGCAGGGCTTAATTGCCTTAAAAAGAAAACACAGCTAAACACTTGCTTAGTGTACCAGGCAATTTGGAAGGGTTTAATTTAGCATTTTACAACAAACGAGAACCCAAGTGCTAACAAGGTATTTGTCAAAATTCTTCCCTGACTTCAGCCAAAGTTTTCCAATCTGCTTCCAGTGAGATCTGTTTACTCTCTCAAAGGTTCTGCTGAACCCCCACAGGCCTGGAAGTGAGCAGAGAGAAACTGAAAACTCTCAGTTCGATGCTTTTTTTCAGGGAGGGGGAAAAAACCCAAATTAATGATAGAATCATAAAATCATGGAATGGTTTGGGTTGGAAGGGACCTGAAAGATCCCCCAGTTCCCATGGGCAGGGGCACCTCCCACTGTCCCAGGCTGCTCCAAGCCCCGTCCAACCTGGCCTTGGACACTTCCAGGGATGAGGAATCCACAGCTTCTCTGGGAATTCCATTCCAGGGCCTCCCCACCCTCACAGGGAAGAATTCCTTCCTCAATTATGGTTGTTCAGACTAGAAAAACCAAATCCTTTCTGGCTGGGAAACCAGTCTGTTCCGAATTTAGACACCAGATATGAAAACACGAGCAAACAACGGAGAAAGGTTAAAAGCAAACAACGTGGTGGGTCATAATTCCAGATCAAAAAAAAAAACCGTACACAAACACAATCTGACAAAAGGGAAAAAGCTGAGCCCTCGGAATAAAGGAGTAAAATAAATAAGCAACAACCCAGAAGGTTCCAGCCGCCTCGCTGGTGAATACAACAACGCTGACATTTAAAAGGAGAATTGATCTGCTGCTTTTACAAGGGACTCACTTTCACAAGGTACAGGAAAGGAAAATGACTAAAAACCAGCTTAAATAAGTGTAGGCAGATCTAAACACGCAGGTCACTGAATTCCATCTGCACCTGACGTGCAAGAGATAAGGACTGAGCCTGGAAACTGCTGTGGAACAGGAAAAGTCCTCACACGCAGCTTTTGGGACAGGGCAGTGGGCAAAAAGACAGAAACCCCACAAATGCTGATCCCCCTCTTCCCTGGGAGGGGGGGAAGGCCCTGGAATTTCTAGAACAGCCCCTGGATCCCTGGAATGTCCAAGGCCAGGTTGGATGGGGCTTGGAGCAGCCTGGGAGAGGGAGGTGTCCCTGCCCCTGGGAACTGGGTTTCAGGTCCCTTCCAACCCAGACCTGGGAACCAAAGTGCAGCAGAGGCCGGATGGCAGCAAGAAACACTCACAGGTGACACCCAATTTCTGTGCCACCCAATTTCTGTGGCACCCTCGGCACAGGAGCTGTGACAGATTGAACAAAAGTCATGGGAAAAGCAATTTGAGGAAAAAGGAGGGGAATAAATCTGTTGGACTTGAATTGTACCTGGAGAGCAGCGAGAAAACGTTTGCTTCAGCGGGGTTTGTTGGTGTTCTCTGTCTTTCCCCACCTCAAAACCCCAATCACTCCTAAGTTTGTGGTAATTAGCAATAAAATAAGCAAGGAATTCCTGAAGTTAAGGCTGCTTTGCTTGTAAAATTCCCACATTTTCAACTGACAATGGAGGGAATCACAGAATGTCCCGAGCTGGAAGGGACCCACAAAAATCACTGAGTCCAACGAGCAGGACAACACCCAAAAACCAGAACCCTGTGAAGCACTTGGAGCCTCCACTGCTGGAAACACTTAATGAGTAACTGATTAAAGCTGCTTTAAACTGAATTTATATCTTTTAATTCCAAGCTTGACATATCTTTCATTCCAAGTTTTATCCAGGCTGTGTTTCCGCTGTAGATTTGTTGCAGTGTTTTGGCTGCAAGGTGAATGAAGATGAAGCAGAAAAGTGATGGCCTTTGAGGATGGGCCACCAAATAAAGGCATACGTGGAAAACCTGCATGTAAAAGAGGAAATCCAAAGGCTGGGAATTGTCTGGGACCAAATTGCCACAGCACGGTGTGACGTGGCACCAAGACAAAGCAGTGAATAGGAATTGGTTACCAAAAACCACCCTGATCCTAAAGCAGGGAGTCTCCAGCTAAAATCATGGAAAACAGGAAAAGCCCAGAGATCAGTGATGATACTCCTGACTGCCACTGCCTCCTTAAAAACAGGAAAAGGAGCAAAGGTACCCAGGGCATGAGGATTACTGAGGAGCACTGGGTGTTGATTAACACGGTGGATATTCAGGTGAGGGAAGAAATTGCTCCTAATTTTGTTCACCTTTAAAAATCTTGTAAAAATCAACCAGCAAAAAGCAAACAAAGATCTTTAAAAGACGATGATGGTTCCTTTGCAGTATTTTGGGAAGAGCTGAGCTCGCTCCCCCTCATGGCATGGAAGGATTTGTGACCAAACGATGCACGAAAAGGGGGGGGACTGACACAGACGACTGAAGCTGGGAGGGGGAGAGGTCTGGAAAATCACTTTGAAAGGTTCTGAGCTACACACACACAACCAAGTGCTCAGTCTGCAGGAAAACAGCTCATCCTGGGACAGCCAAACTGATCTGACGGGGGAAGGAGAGAAAAAAATGTACAAAGAGTGAAAGGGCAATTTTGGGCAAACCTGTTCTAAAACACCTCAGCACAAAGGACAACCAGCTTTGATTTTTCTGAAGCGTTCCAACAGCAATGACCAAACACTGTTTTCCCTCTGCAAACTTTTAAATATTTATAAAATTATGTTCCTCACTTGCTGTCCTTTCCTCCAGCTAGGGAAATTTAATTCTTTTGCATTTGCCTCAGTCACCCATCAATCATCTTCCTTCCTCCTCCACTCGCTGTAATTCATCAATGTCTTTCTAGCAACGAAGAGCTGGAACCAAAAGTGGTGCTCAAGGAAGAGAGGGGCTAAAAACAAGAGGTTTCTCCAACTGCTCACTTGGACCTGAACACAAATTCTGCAATTTCTGCACCAGTATGGACAAATGACTTCCCTGGAATGGCAGAATTCTCTCTTGGCATCACAGAACTACCCGAGACTTTTTCCTTCAACTTCTCATTTCCATTTCCATCCCAAATGTTTCAAATGCTTTAGCAAAAGCTAAATTTATTACACCTTTCCACCAGCCTTAAAGCCGCATTTTCAAAATAATTCAATCAGATTTATCTGGATTATTTTATAGCATCCCATAAGCCTGCAACAATTTTTCATGGTTGTTGCAATGTTTTGCTGGGGATAAAACTCTGTCTCACACCCCAGAGTTTAAAAAAGAATTCCTGGAAAGACCAATGATTGCTGGAAGAGCATCCTCTGTATTCCAACTCTGCTCCACCCTCACTACAGGCTGATTTCTTATTTCATAAACTTCCATCAGCCGAAATGAAGGGCTGTCATTAGCAGAGCCAAGAGCCTCCTGATGATGCTCTGGAGAGGCACCGAGGAGGAGCTGGGGTCAAGCACGGGGCAGTGCAGATGAGGCAGCTTTAGGTACTAAAACTTCGTGCAAGAGGCTGCCCTGATAATGCAAATTACAGCAGGGAAAGAATGAGAGCAAGAATTGATAACTATGCCCAGGGAGAAAAAAAATAAAAGACGTTGCTAAGGGACAGAAAGGCCACGTTCTAATGGGTTTAAAACTAGCCTGAAGTTTATAAAAGATAATCAAAATTTAGAGTATTTAGAGAAAAAATAGACAGGAAACAGGTGGAAAGTGTTGTAACAATACACCACCAATCCTTCTGGCATAAAGAACTTACCAGTGTTCTACCAAACTTAACCTGCACAAACCAAATGCCCTCAGATGCTCCTCGTGTGGCCCCAGACCTTTCACCAGCCACACAGAGCACATGATTTCCATGTTTTGGTGAATCACTGGAATGTATTTCAGGTATTTATGGATTTAGTAAAATCACCAAAAACCAAGGTGCCTCTTTCTCAGCTGTCCCTCACCCTACCACATCAGCAGGCTTGCCAATCATTGACAATTGACAGAAACCTCACGGGAAATGAGGTACAACCCTGGAGATGGCACTTCTCCAAAGAGAATTTCAAGCAGAGCCAGAATTTAAATTTACCTGTGAAAGCATTTCTACAGAACCCCAAACAAACCAAGCTCTCTCTTTTCCACTCACTTCATTCCAAAATACAAAACTCCTCCACAGCAGCACCTGAATCCCAGCACTGCAGTAAGGAATGCAGAAACAAAACAAAAGGGTTTTTATTGATTTTCCTCGTTCCAGCTGAAAGGCAGGCAAGTAAATAAAATGCAGGCTGAGAACTGCATTGTTATTTTTATTTATTGCATTATTCCAGGCTACTTAAGGTGTAAGAACCCCGCTCACTACAAGGCACTTTTAATTGAAAGACTCTCCTTGTGCCAGCCTCAGGAAAGCCACAGGTGGCAGCTACAGTCCAGAGATAAAAATGAAACCTCTCAGCCATGCCCAGGGCTAAAACAGCCAGTGTTTCCCAGGGAGGTGGTGTCACTCCAAAGGCTTTTCCAGAGGATTAACACGGAGTGCACAGAAAAGTGAGGAGCACTGGAGGTTGGCGAGGAGGACACAAAATCCCAGAATGGTTTGGGTGGAAGGGACCTTAAAGCTCATCCAGTGCCACCCCTGCCATGGGCAGGGACACCTCCCACTGTCCCAGGGTGCTCCAAGCCCCATCCAGCCTGGCCTTGGGCACTGCCAGGGATGGAGGAGCCACAGCTTCCCCGGGATGAGATGCTCCTTATGGGATGAGTAAGAAGAGGGTAAATATTTTGCACACAGAGCAGAAACCTCCCTCAGCTCCTGAGAAAACATCCCAGTATTTTAAACCCCTTGTTTGACTCCCTCTTCCCACAGCAAGGGGGGGGTTCCTTGGCCTCACTGTTCTCCAGGATAGCTCTAACCTTGCTTAGTTTCTCCTCTGTCTCCTTTTCCTGTGCCACCTTCATTTGTTTTCCAGAGAAGCTGGGGCTGCCCCTGGATCCCTGGAAGTGTCCAAGGCCAGGCTGGACAGGGCTTGGAGCACCCCGGGATAGTGGGAGGTGGCCCTGCCCATGGCAGGGGTGCCACTGGATGACTTTAAGGTCCTTTCCAACCCAAACCATTCCATGACTCCATGATTTCTGCACAGCATTTCCACTTATCAACATCCCTTCCACTTCTGCTCCTGCTGTCACCCACAAAGTCACTCAGTTGTGTTGTAAAGCCCGCACTTAAAAAAACAAAACCAGCTTTCTTGCAAAATGCCAAATGTGCAGTGACAAAGTGGTCAGCTCCAAAAACTCCTGCTGCAGCTCCAAAAAAAATCCTGCTGCTGTTACTCACATCAGAAAGCAGAGCAGGAGATAAATATTATTATTTTCCTGACATCAGAAAACAGACATTTAAGTTCTTAATACTGGAAGAGAAAGAAAAGTAGGTGTTGGAGCATTCCCTACTTCTGGAAAAACAATTATTGACACTTTTCCTGGGAAGAAGATACAGGAGGAGGATGTGCCCATGAGGAAAACACAAATTCCTCACTTTGTAACACAAGGATGGGGAAAGTTAAGTGAAGAATAATCAAAGGATTCCATCCCTCCTTCTCTCCACCTTCATTCTTCCTTCTTGTCTTCCTAACAAAAAAAATTTCAGCTGGAAATAGCAGTGATCCTCTCTGGATATTCTGCAGGTTCAGTGTTTATTCCCTGGCACAATGGCAAATCCAGACACAAACCCAAAGTAGCCTAAAGAGTTTTTATTTAATTATATGACACGACCTTGAGTTACTTGATTCAACAGTATTTCTTCCCTCCACTGTTTTTAGCATTTCAGCTCTTAAATTATAGAAACAAATGGCAAATGTTAACTTTCCCCTATGGGGACCTCATGGCTCAACAGTGGAATCACAAGAATTATAGCAACAGCACAGCCCTCCACGATCAGTTAATTTATTAATGACCATGCAGAGCATAATTAATGTACAGCCCAGTGCTGGGGAGACTGGACAGGGAGCTGCTTCCTCCCAGGGTCAATCTCCTGTCCTGGCCACTGCTGCCTGTCCTGCTGCTGATCTCTGCTCTGGCTTCTGGTGCTGTGGGGCACTTCCAGAACATTTCTTCTGGAAGATCTTGGATTCCTCATTGCAGCAGCCAAGCTCAGGCTTCCAGGGAAGTGACACCAACTTGTCCCTGGCATCTGCTCTGCTCCCCTGTCTGGAGGCTGCTCTTAGGAAGCTCCTGCTGGGTCAGAATTTCCCCTCAGTATCAGACTGCAGAATTACGGAATTGTTTAGGCTGGAAAAGCCCTCTGAGCTCACCGAGTCCAACCATTCCCCAGCCCTGCCAAGGCCACCACTGGCCCATGTCCCCAGGTGCCACATGCACATGGCTGTTAAGTCCCTCCAGGGATGGGGATTCCACCACCACCACCCTTTCACTGAAGAAATTTTCCCCAATATCCAACCTAAACCTCCCCTGGCCCACCCTGAGGCCGTTCCCTCTCCTCCTGTCCCTGTTCCTTGCCAGCAGAGCCCGACCCCCCCGGCTGCCCCTTCCTGTCAGGGAGTTGTGCAGAGCCACAAGGTTCCCCCCAGAACCCTTCTCTTGTTTTACATTAAACAAAAACCACCCACAAATGGCTGCACGTGCACTCAAGTGCCACATAAAAGTGAATATTGCTGTCAGTAACTCAGCATGTGAAAAACCAGCTCCATTTCAGGAAAATGTACAAACTCACTCTATAAAAAAGGCACATAAAGAGATGGAAAATAACTAAAATGCATTCCAGCTCAAACAGGCATTTTATCTGTTCCAAACATTCCCAAGTTCTCCAAAGCTTCGCAATTCAAAGGATGCAGGAAATGGGTTCTTTTAGAGAACCTGCAATGTGCAATTGTAGGACAGCAAACCTGATCCTAGTGCCTCTGCTCCCGGAGTTATCAAGATGCTGGAGGAACACACAACAGGAACACCTGATATTTGTGTGCTGCTCTGGCTGGATACAGAATCAGAAAGGAAAAAAAGCTGTCACTTAAAAGAATTTTTAACTTCATACAAATGTAAGCTGTCACAAAGTACCTGTGCATTGTGTTTATCCGACTGGGAAAAGCTGCCAGTCTTTTATTAACAATCCTTGCCTGCATTACTCAGTCACTGCACATTAGAACCAGCAGCTGGAGAGTTTTGAGTGATAATGAAACCTGTAACAAGCCATCCTCAGCCGTCTTTTCCAAACAATAAGGGAATTAAAATTTCAATTTAAATGCAGAGGTTTGAAACACGCTTCAGTGGCAAAATTACTTCAATTAATGTGAGTGGAATACAAAGAGCAGGCTGCAGGAATGGGATGCAGCAGGCTGGAATGATGCCTTTGGAAGGATTGCATCCACCCAGCACGGGGCTGCAAAGGTCTAATTCCGACTGTATGGATCACAAGGCTACAGGAACAGCATTAATCAGGGCTGCAACTGCAGGGTGAGGGCTACAAACTCCTTGTCAGATCACTTTGGGCTTTCTCTAAGCCACGAGCAGCTGTTTACCTTGAGGGATGAAACCAAAGGACAGGCAGATCTATGGACACTCTGCCTCCCTGACAGATCAGTAATGATTTTACATAATATTCCTATCATATCAAAGGAGAAGGGAATTATCCCGCAGCCAGTGAGTGATTACAGCATCACAGCCTTGCAGAGCTGTGTTAACACAAGATGGCAAAAGCCAATGAGCCTGCAGTGATTTTTGGCCAGGAAAAGGCTCCAAATGCAGGTGAATTACTGTTTCTTTACACAGGCACATTTGTCTTCAAATGAGAATTGCAAGTGTCAGTGAGTGGCTGAAATTGAGTGTTCAATTTCCACTTGAGGTTTCTCTGCATTCCTTGATATATATTCAAAAAAGCCCATGAACTAACAGCTGTTTTTCGTATCATTATTATTTGATTTATTAGAAAAGATTTTCTATTCTTGAAAGCAAAAAAACAACCGGAGCAGCAACAGAAATGTTGCAGAAATCTATAAATCAGAGAGATCTAATGCTGTCTCTCCCTCATAGCCACAGGCAACTTTACCCAAGCACACATTTATATAAACATAAGTGTTTATATTTAAAATAAATGTACACAAAGTACTGCAAACCAGTAAGATATCAAATACACAGGTTGAAAACCATTTCTAAAGCATGTTGTATGAGAAATCCTAAGCAATGTTATTTTTCTTCTTACAGTCCCTATCATAGATTTCCAATAGGAAATAGATTACTTGACTGGAATTTTGGAATTTTTTTTTTTTTAAATTCAGAAAGGAACCCACCAAAAAAACCAAACTGGTGAAAAAAGCAGCAACATTTCAACTGATACTGGTGGCAACTCTGAATATCATGTTTTAATATCTACACTGAACACCCTTCACTTACACCTCCTTTTTTACATCTGACTATTGAAAATGCCAGGCAAACACCACACTTGGATTTTCCCATTTCTGGAGCTGTTCAAGGCCGGGTTGGACGGGGCTTGGAGCAGCCTGGGATAGTGGGAGGTGTCCCTGCCCATGGGAGGAGATGGAACTGGATGAGATTTAAGGTCCCTTCCCACCCAAACCATTCCATGATCCTGTGACTGCAGCAGGGGTGGCACAGGAGGAGAGGAGGAACAGAGAAACAATAGGAAGGTGATGGCAGAGTGAAACCAGAAACGAGGATGGGACAGCACCACCAAAAACCAGGTGGGGTTCCACAGGCTGTGGGAGGAGGAGATTGGCATCCAGCTGTGGGAAACGCACCAGAGGGAACAAGGGAAGTTTTACACAGTCACACTGAAGGTAAAATAAGACAAAGCAAAAAGGAGGAAATTAAAGTTCAAGGTGCCAACACAAAAATTTCCAGCTCCTCCTGTTGGGTAATGACTCATTAAAAAGAAGTGAAGAGGCACAGCTAAGAGAGACAACAAAGGACCCTGACGTGGAAAAAAACAACAAAAAAAGGCAATGAAAAGATGGCCTTAAAGGCATTGTCTGGCGAAGGGGAGTAAGAAACAGAGGGGCTACTTTTGCCTCCACTCTTGAATGACAGGGTGGTTCAGGATGGAAAGAACCTCTGGAGAAGATCAAATCCTCCTCCCTGCCCAAGCATGGGCACCTAGAGCCACGTCCAGTCTGGATTTGAAAATCCTCCACAGAGAGAGACTCCAAAACCTCTCTGGGTCTATAGAGCTTGAACTCGTTCAAGTGTTCAACCAGTCCTACAGTAAAAAAGGGCTGTCTTAGGGTCAAACTATTCCCTGCATTTCAGCCTGTGCCCATTCCTCTTCTCCTCCCTGGGCACCACTAGGGAGAGTCTGGCTCTGTTTTCCTTGCAGCCTCCCATCACACAATAATAACCATCAGTAACATCTCCCTGAGGATTCTCTCAGCCTCTCTCCATGTTTGAGATGCTCCTTAACCATCCCTGTAATCCCCCACTGGCCTGGATACAGTAACTCCATCTCTCCCCTGCCAGAGAGCCCAGAACTGGACTGAGCACTCCACATGGGAGGGTTGAGAAGGGAAAAAGGACTCCCTTGTTTTTAGTTACTAGAAGACAGTTCCAGGAAAGGAAGGGCTGGAGCCTGGTGAGGAAATGTGCTTGTTAAGTTTAGAAAAAGAAAGAAAGATTGTTATTAGAGAAGTCCAGGAAACTTCTAACTCCACACAAGACTGGAACTGAAAGGCGAGCTTATAAAAGAGCTGGAACTGAAGTGAAAAAAACACTTGAAGGAAGGGAGAAAAAGAGATTAAAAAAGAGCTGGAAGGAAGTAGAAAGGATCGAGAGCCCTGGTAAAAGAACCCCAGAGTCACAAAACCAATTAGGTTGGAAAAGACCTCTGAGATCACCAAGTCCAACCTACAGCCAATCCCCACCACTGAGTGCCACATCCAGTCACTCCTTGGACACCTCCAGGGGTGGGGACTCCAAACCTCCCTGGGCTTCCATTCCAGTGCCTGATCACCCCTTCTGTGAAGAAATTCCTCCTCATGTCCAACCTAAACCTTAAGGCTTTGTCCTCTCATCCACACAATGAGGCAAAAGCACCTAAATTGTGCAAGAGTCTCCCTTCTGAATAATGACCAAAGCTGTGAGTTTATTCTGGGGATGGAACAGCAGGGACACAGGGCAGTTCTATAATAAAAACAGTTTGAAATAACTGGTAAGATTTTAAGAAAGAAGATGATCCAGGCAGGTGTCTGGAAAATTAATTATAAAATTAAGCGTGGAAGTGCAAAAGAGGGAGAGCCTACATGCAGATCAAATGGGTAAAGAAGTGATGAAAGGGGGGAGGAAAAGGGGGGAGGAAAAGGATGTACCAGCATGTCCGTGGCGTTGAGGTAGCGCTTGCTGGCCATGCACTGCTCCAGCTTCTGAGGGACCTGCTTGATGTTCTCGATCTCGTCCAGCAGGTTCAGGACGTGCTTGTGCTCGATGCCCTCGATCCACAGCTTGCGCAGCTCGTCCCGCTTGCAGTGCAGCAGCATCTTGCAGGACAGCAGGTTCTCCTTCACCTGCAGCAGCACAGCAAGGGTTAATCACATCTGCCCCGGCACCGAGAGCAGCCCTTCCCCACGTCTGCTTTATTAGGAATTCCAAAAATGTCACAAGGCTACAAGCAAATCTGATTTCCTTCGTGGTGCTCTGGCTGAAGGGAACTGTGCAGACCCTAAAAATGGAACTTCTTCCATAGTGAAATGTTCTTTAATACAGGTTTTATGCCACCAGTGAAAATTTAACTACAGTACCACAATGTAATTAAACACCAGATCCTCTTAACCACAACCAAGGCCTGATGTGCCCATTTCCCAAAAACCAACTCAGTATTTTGGCAAACAGCAAGAATCCAATTTTCACTGGAAGCAAATAAGCCACCGCTAATTTTCCTGCTGCAAACATTTTCCATCTGCCTATTAAATCCTTTGGCACATCTCCTCCTTTCTCCAAGTGTGGTGTCCTTTCCTTGAAACAAGACTAGCTAAGAGTAAAACCATTTTCCCAAGAACTTGAGCAATACCGATTTTTTTGGAAGAGAAGATTTAATCAGAACTTTTATGAGTTCAAATCAGCATTTCCATTATTTATCAAGGCCCATTACAAACCCTTTAGTGCTGCCATTCAGTTTAGTTCTGAGCCTCGTGCCATCCTCCAAATGGCAAAATCTGTAATTTTTCCCCCATTCAGGCAACATCAAGAGTTTTTTTTTCTCCATTCTCTCTACTCACAGCATTCCCTGCTTTGAGGCTCTCCCCTGGTAAGGTCAGTGTAACCTAGCTTTTCCTGCATAATGCAAATCAACAATCCATATTAAAATGTGGAAGCAATTAGCAGCACAGCTTCACACATTGCTTTCACACCATTCTTGTTTAGTGATAAGTTATGAATACTTGGGGCCCAACCTTTTCTCAGGCTGAACTCTCACTGAATTACACATGAAGAGAGACACTCAGAAGGAGCCCTTCAATTTATTTTTAAATAATGAGCCTTTAAAGCACTCCACAAATCTCACTTCAGCTGCACTTTCTCCTATCTTGTTCACCTGAAGGCAGTTTAAAAAAAAATATATGTGAAAAACACATCAGTGGACCCAAGCTGGACACTGGTAAATAACAACAGCTCCAGGAAACAGCCTCTGTCCAGAGGCAGGAGAGTTGGAGATTTCAACACTGCACTCCAAAATGTCCTTCTGGAAAGAGGAGCATGAAAAATCCTCAGCCAACAAAAAAAGCCTCATCTAAGAGTATCATAAAAAGCAGAGGTGAACTAAAACACACACAGAGTTCATTTCCCATCTAATCCCTGCTCGATGCATTAATTGGAAATGTTTCACTGACCTGGCACAGCATCATCAGTGGACTGCAGCTACAGAGAGCCAAATTAGGTCAGCAAAACAATCATGGGGCCAGGAGGAATCTCACCAGACATTCCTGCTCCTGTCCTTGCAAGAAAGTTCATCAACTCTCTCCACATCTGGGAGCAGGGGAAGGAATGAACAGCAGATCTTTAAAAAAAACCTCCCCTTGGTAGCCCAAACTGGTTCTACTTCGTAATTCAGATTTTACAGAGGCAACACCTCTGTAGCTGAACTCAAAACTAAACCCTTCCCACCGGGAATTCACACAAGAATTGACTACAAAAGGCAGAACCACAGAGGGAGCTGGAATTTCTATCACTTGTACAATTCCTAACTCAAGGAACTCCCACGTGATCACAAAAGGCAGAACCACAGAGGGAGCTGGAATTTCTATCACTTGTACAATTCCTAACTCAAGGAACTCCCACGTGATCAAAAAAGGCAGAGCCACAGCAGGATATGGAATTCCTATCACTTTTACAATTCCTAACTCAAGGAACTCCCACGTGATCACCCACCTTGCACAGAGGGGACACCAAGAGCAAGCCTGGGAGGGTAACACAGATTGATGACAAACCAGATCTGGGGCCTCCTGCGAGATGAGGTCAAACCCCCTTCAATACATATTGACCAAAACTAATAAGCAAACTTAAATACCAAAGGTCCCTCACCCTCACAGTCATTCCTCTAGGTGGGACCCAAAGGTCACACCACTCTCTGTTTGTTGTGACCTCTGCAAAGCTCTGCACACCGGGTGAAACCAGGCCACTGCCTACAGCTGATTTCAAATTTAGTGGAATTGATCTCTGCTTTCAGAGTGCTGAGCTTTGTCCATAAATCCTACAATGAACTCTTACCCTTGGAAGGCATCAGAATGCTCTCATTTTCTTTGAAAATGTTAAATGAATTTTCAAAGCCAGAAGGGTCAGTACGTAACCCCACAAGGGTAAAAATCTACTGCTCCTAGAGCACTGCTGGGAACGGTTTTAAGCTGAGACTTCCACAGAGCCAGGAAAAAAAAAAAACAAAATAAGAAAAATTTGGTGCCTGGTTTGCAAAGTTTAGGTACAGCAAACTGCACAGGAAGTACAAGACAGGAGCCCAAAGAACTCATCTGCTGCTGCAGGGACAGAGCAGCTCAAACAAATCCCCAGCCATGAGTGCCAGAGTTACTTACTGGCACCATACCCAAGTGTGAGCACTCAAAATGCAGAAAGATTCGGGGGCACAGAGTTCATGGACATTCACACAACACAGCTGAGCTTGGAAATAGCACCAGAATTCATATTCTGTGAGCAAAAAGCAAGCTGATGAATCACCCAGACTATTCAGGAGGTGGCTGGAGGCTAAGACAGCAAAACATGAAAAGATGAGATGGAAAGGTGTGAGCTCAGCAGCCCTGGAGACTTCAAAAACCTGATAGCAACATGCCCAGACAATAAATGAACAGGGGCACTGCAAAGCTTTGTGCTTCACATCCACCTCTCAGTTTTAACTACCTCTGTTCTCAGCAGGATGCTACAGAAAATGTTGCCAGTAAGACACAGCTTGGGACAGTGGCACTGGGACTGGTCCTGTAATGACACCGAGACCCCGGGATTCAGGCCTGGCTTAGAATTAGGATCATGCAAAGATGTGGGGTTGAAGGGAACTTAAAAGATCATCTTCTTCCACACCCCTGCCATGGGCAGGGACACCTCCCACTGTCCCAGGCTGCTCCAAGCCCCAATGTCCAACCTGGCCTTGGACACTGCCAGGGATCCAGGGGCAGCCACAGCTTCTCTGGGAATTCCAGCCCAGTCCCTCTCCACCCTCCCAGCCAGGAATTCCTTCCCAAGATCCCATCCAGCCCTGCCCTCTGGCAGTGGGAAGCCATTCCCTGGGTCCTGTCCCTCCAGGCCTTGTCCCCAGTCCCTCTGCAGCTCTCCTGGAGCCCCTTTAGGCCCTGGCAGGGGCTCTGAGCTCTCCCTGGAGCCTTCTCCTCTCCAGGTGAGCACCCCCAGCTCTCCCAGACTGGCTGCAGAGCAGAGGGACTCCAGCCCTGGGAGTGGCTCTGGGGCCTCCTCTGGACCTGTTCAAACAGGGCTGGACACAGGACTCCAGGTGGGAGTTTAGTGGGAATTTAGTGGTAGCAGCACCTTCTCAACTCAATTTTAACTCAGTTCAGAACGATGACAAGAAGCTGGAAAAACAGAGGGAGTAACGAAAGCTTAAAACAGGAGCTTGGAGCTCCCATCACTGACAAAACCACCGACAAAACACCAGCAGACAGGAAAAAAGGAGATTTGCAGCTGCAGCAGAGCCTGTGGAGCTGACACAAGCACAGAAACACTCAGGGACGAGCCCCACCTGCTTGATCTTGTTGCGGGAGTTGGTGATGCGCTCGGTGATGCTCTGGTAGGTGCGGATGGCCGTGGTCAGCTCCGTGTAGTGCTGCACGATCAGCTCGTCCAGGTCCCGGTCACACTTCTCGTACGCCTCCTCCAGCCGCCCCTTCTCGTTCTCCCGGTCCTCCACGTCATCGCTGGTGGATAAAGTCCTGAGGGCAGCAAGATGGCAAAAGTTACCTGGAGTGAAGTTTATTCCAGCGTGGCTGGTGTTGGGCAGAGATGGACGCACTGCAAGAAAATAAAACTCATCCATATTGTGGGTTATTACTCTGCCACTTTTCAAAGGCCTCAGAGCTTTTCTCATCCCTTTTCAGGGAAAGTTCTCTATTGGTTACCGCATTGCCAGAGAGTCATTAATACAGGCACAACGTGGCATATGAAATATCTCCTGATTTATTATTTATAAAGAGCTAGAAGGAAAAAAATAATCTTCGCTTTGGTCTCCAGAATCAGCGCAACTCGTGCAGTGTTGTAGTTCCCATAACTCACCTGCCAAACGTAAGGGACGTCACAGGGACACAGAGGAACCCATCACAAATCTATGCAGCTCTTCCCACTGTTTTCAAACATTCACCACTACAGCATGAAAGGATCACGAGCCCCTATTTCCCCTTCTCATTTATTTTAACCTCTGACCAACATTATTTATTAGGATTTTTTAAACTGTATTTTTTATTTTGATCAATTACTGTGGAAAACTTTGTGAAACTGGATGTAGCTCAAAGCTTCTTGATGTCACTTCAAATTTCTGTTCAAGAATCAATGCAGTCTTCTCCCTCTCCCTTTGAGAGGATAACAATCCCAGAAAGAGCAGCAACAACCTTTTCCTGATATCCAGCCTCAACCTCCCCTGACACAGCTCCATGGACCTTTAAAGTACCTGCACATAACTGAAATAGGGCCCCTCGGGACCTGTCCCTGTCACAGAGAGCAGAGATCAGAGCTGCCCCTCCCGAAGAAGCTGCAGCCCCCCCCGAGTCTCCCCTCAAATCAGCTTCTTCCAAAGCATAAAATTAATTGCAGCATTTCAAGTTCCATGCTTCACAGTATCTACAGAAACAGGAATCCTTTCCAATTTTATTCTACTCTATGTTAATTCTACTCCCAGACATCTTCAGTTGTGTCTTAAATCTGCTTTTCACAAAAAAAAGATTTTTTTTTAAATTATATTTTAGCCAAAGCTCTTTAAAAAGGATCAGAAAAGTAAGAACATTAGACCAGGGCTCAGAAAATATAAATTTTAGGGAAAGGCTCCCTGCCCATGGCAGGGGGGTTGGAACCAGACCATCTGCAAGAACCTTCCAACCCAAAGCATTCCATGATTCTGTAACGAAATTCACGCACAAGACTGGCAGAGTCACCCTCTGTTAAGAGCTCTTGCAGATAAATACATTTTCTTCGTGAAGAACTGCTTCTTTCTGCTGGAACAATGTTCTTCAGCATGGCTACGCTGGACACAAGGAATAACCTCCTGAGGAAGTGACGTTTAGTTTGGGTTTGGAGCTGCACAGCATTGCCTGGCCCAGCAGTTAATGAAAACATCCGTCCTCTCCAGCCTGCGGCGCGGATCGCAGGAGAATCCTGGATGGACACGGACAAGGGAGCAACAGAACCAAAGTGGCCCAGAGAGCAGCCCAGAAAAGTTTGTGGTTTTAATCAAACAAAATTCCATTTTGGAATTCTGGATTTGCCAAAGGATCCATCTGCAGTGTCAGCAGCTGGCTCCAAAAGCTGAAGATCCCTCTCCAAAGCTAAGACTACATGGCTCATGGCAAAGGATGCCACGAGCCTTTTCCACTGCTCCAGCAAATTCCATCCAACTCACGCTTCCTAACAAATTCCAGCCCTATTTTTAAGCAGATTCATATTGTGTTGCCCAGTCTTTTTGTCTTGTATTTGATTTTAACTTCTCCCGTCCACAGGAGAAATATATTTTGCTAAAAACACCTGCCATTAGCCCAGCAAAGCAGAGCTGTTGGGGAAGCCTGAGGGGTCCCAGCAGTTCCTGATCCCAGACACCACAACAGTGGCAGAAGGACAAAGCCAGGACACTTGGGAACAGCACCTTGGAGATGCCACCAGATTGCTCCTACTGCAATCACACAGGGACCGTGCACAGCTCTGGTCTCCTCTCACCCTTCAAAGGGCAACTACAACAAGATGAACAGAAGTTTCAGGCTCAGTCAATTGCCACATTCCAAGATTTCCAGCCGGCTCTGCTGGATGCAGAATAAACACCTGGATTGGGAACATCTTGCTTTTTGGATCATCTGTTTTGGGAAAACACCGTGGAAACAATCACCACTAAAAATACCACATTCATATTTTGACCAGAGAACTTATATTTATTTACAGCTCTTTCATCTGTTCTGGTTTAAAACATCACAGAATCATTTAGGTTGGAAAAGACCTCTAAGATCATGGAGTCCAACCATTAACCCAGCACTGTCAGGTTCCCATAAAATCACGTCCTCAAGCACCACATCCTACACCAAAAAGGGTAGAAAAATTCCACACAACAACAAATTTTCCCCAGCGGCTTTTTTCTTAGCCCTGCCCTCACATGAGTTTGCCTTAAACACCTGTAGATTATTTCCTTACAGACAGGCTAAGAGTTTAAATCAAAACCCAAGACCTAAATGGAAAAAAAACCAGATTTTTTTTCTTTTTATTTTACTGAAAAACGCAGCAAGTTTTAGATATTTAAAGTTTTGGGTTTAGGATTTGGTTATTTCCAGTGATGACAAGTCTGGATTAATCACTTGGAATTTGAAGCTTTGTACACCTGAATTTCCCATCCAAGTCTCAGGGTACAGGAGCCATTTCTTTTGCTCGCTCTGCACAAAAAAAAGAAGAGTAAAAGCAAGGAATACTTAATATTCTTGAGATTATGCATGCTCCTGCTAACACTGCAGAAAAGTAAGCCAAGGGCATCTCTGCTTGTTTTAGTCCTATTAAAATGTGCAGCAAGGAAGAAGAAAAGTCAACACACTGTTTGTCAAACAGAAAGGATCCAAATTGTTTGGGAAAGGAACTTTGCAGGAAGAACTTTGAAGGGGGAATCACAAAACAGGACAGGATTATGAAACAATGATAAATATACATCAGCATTTCAGAACTCCCTGAAAAATAATCCAAACAGAGGACAAACAGAAGGAAAATCAGTTTAGATCCCGAGCAGCAGACACTGAACTCGGTGGGGATCTCCAGGAGGGGTTCCTGAGCAGCTCACTTGTTTTTTTCATTTTTTTTTTCCAAATGAGAACCCTCCTCCTCTGTAAGATACCTGGAATTTATACTTGGCAGCTGGATGTACTTGGCACCTGTCTCATTAGCAAGAGCTCACCAGGATTACAGTAATTCCAACTGGCTGTTAGTCTGCTGAGAGACATTTCTGTGCTACGGTAAAACAGAAATTCATTGAGCCAAATCTCACTGACTTTTGATTTTACACAGTTAAAAATACAGATTATATAAATGCAAAATGCTTCATTCAGTGGAGTCACTCCCACAGATGGAAGACAGGAGAGAGGAGAAGATGATCACACACAACCCTGAAATGTTTTTGTCATGGGATGTACAGCACATTTCTCAGGAGAATAAAAATGAACCTTGTTATTTCCCTGAGGTCACTGAATTTACACTGGAATTAGATTAATAAAATGTCCATTGGGACTATTCATTTTAGCAGAAGTTGATCTGTAGGTCACAAGCATTTTTCATCTCCTATTTCCAGCATCCAACCCAATGAGCAGAGGGAGTAGATGGAAAGACTTTTTCAGGAGTCCTGAAGCTTTGTCATTGTTCAAACACCCAAAGCCTTCAGCTGCTTCCTCCAACAGCTCACATCAAGGCCAGAAACAGCTCATTTCCAAAGGTAAATACCCAGGAAAGTTATTCACACATATATATTTGTATATATAACTGCCAGCTCTACCACTTCTGCACGAGGCTGCACCTCCCTAAAAAACTCCATGAACTCCAAGCTCTCCAAGAATCTTCCTGCCTCAGCACCTCAGGTGAAGGGACAAAGTGTCACAACCAGGACCCAGAAGGAAGTTTGAATTTACTCTCACCTGTTGCCTTGAAACAGCTGCACAGACTGTAGCCATCAAAAGCCAAAGGGTAATTCACTTTATAGTGAGGAGAAAGGCAAGATTTGTGATTTATGTACTTATTATAAAAGCTCAACGAGGTATTTGGAAGCAGTTGAAAAACTCACTTGTGGCATTAAAGCTTTTTTCCCCCCACAGACTTCAGAGTCTCAGAATTTTCCTCTGAGGAGCAAAATGAAATGGTTCTCTCAGTAAAACACTCAGGAGTTTTGAGAAGCCAGGCTGGGAGAGCTGGGGGTGCTCACCTGGAGAGGAGAAGGCTCCAGGGAGAGCTCAGAGCCCCTGCCAGGGCCCAAAGGGGCTCCAGGAGAGCTGCAGAGGGACTGGGGACAAGGCCTGGAGGGACAGGACCCAGGGAATGGCTTCCCACTGCCAGAGGGCAGGGATGGATGGGAAATTGGGAAGGAATTCCTGGCTGGGAAGGTGGGGTGGGGGTTGGGCTGGAATTCCCAGAGAAGCTGTGGCTGCCCCTGGATCCCTGGGAGTGTCCAAGGCCAGGCTGGACGGGACTTGGAGCACCCTGGGATAGTGGAAGCAGAATGTCCCTGCCCATGGGACCTGGATGGTTTTTAAGGTCCCTTTCAATCCCAGCTGTTCCACGATTCTTTAAGGAAGTCTCACCATGTCTCACTTTTATCACGTATAAAATTGTGGTGTGTACTTACCCCAGAAATACAGACAGAACGTCAAAAATGCAATACATTCAGCAGGGACAAAAGAGATTTTTTTCTACAAACCAATGTAATTTATGTGGTCCCAGCAATATCCAACACCAGCAGACTCCATACACTCTGTAGGAAGTTATTTCACATTACAGCCCGTGTTGGATATTTCTTTGTGCTTTGACAAATCAATGCTTTTTCATAGATCTGGCCCAGATGTGCATGTGCCCAGTGAACAGCTACCACCCAATCTCATCTTCTGTCTAAAATTACTCCCACACTGTGATGCATTAATTTGGGGAGGAAAGGAAGAAAAAAGAAACTCTCCAGCATTCAAACAACACAAGAGAACAACAGGCAGATGCTGTAAAAGGACAGAAAATAAGTTATCATTTCTTCACAAGCTAATACACTTCTGTTATTGTTGGGAGCTGAAAGAACATGATGTTTACTAAGCTATTCAGCAGCAGGAGGAAACAAACACCATTGTACCACTCATCATGTGGCACAACAGATAACTCCAGGAGCACAGCAATGCTACACAGAGATGATCAGCTGCAAAACTATGAAACCATACTTCCCTCTGTAAAAAATGCTGTTTTCAAGTTCCAAGAGCATTCCGGCCCCAAACCAGGAATTCTCATCATGGATGCCACCAGAGAGCACACACCACACACGGGTTAATCTTTATTCTGCGTATCACCCCCATTCCCACAAATGTGGGCAGCTTATCTGCACCCAACTGCTACAGAATGAGCTTTGATGTGGATGAAACACACACCAGATTTGGCTGCTCAGTCCCCAGACCAACGAGCTCAGCACAAACTGAGAACAGCCGCAGGGGCACTTCCCAAGAAATGCTTTTCCTGGCACCATGGCAGGTCCTACAGGCAGCCACAGAGCCAAAGAGCTCAGCCTGGTGTTGCCAAACCACAAAGCTTCCAGGGGATGGAGTATTTTATTCATATAGATGTCCATAGCAAATATGGAAAAAATCTGGTTTCTAAACAAATCTGGAGTCTCCTCCACCTCTATTTTCAAGTCTGTTTTCCTGTTGGAGAGGGAAGATTCAGTTTTAGCTCACAGCCCCCTATCAGTGGGCCTCAGACTGAAGCACTGGAGAGGCAGCTCTGTTTCCATGGAATGCTTTGGGTGGGAAGGGACCTTAAAGCCCTTCCAGTGCCCCATGGGCAGGGACACCTCCCACTATCCCAGGGTGGTGGTGTTTCCAGACTGGCCTTGGACACTTCCAGGGATCCAGGGGCAACCACAGCTTCTCCGGGCAACCTGTGCCAGCGTCTCCACCTTCACAGCCAAGAATTCCTTCATTAAACCTCATCTAAATCCAACCTCCTCCACGTCAAAGCCATTCCCCTTTATCCTATTTTCCCCTCGCTTTTATTCTACAAGGGCCAGCAACAAAAATAGGTCAGGCAGAGACAAATCCATGAATTTTCAAGCTCCAACTGCCCACAATCCATCCCCATGTAGGTTTGCAAGGTGCTGAATACCCTTGGAGCACACACAAGCTCAGTGTTCTGAACCTGAATTTGCAGTGCCATCCACACCCCCTCTACTTCATCTCATCCCCTGTCACTTCATTCCCTTCACAAGAGTATTTTTTCCACCAAATCCTGCCTTTTGCTGCCCCCCACCCCCCTGTATTTTGCACCGTGGCAAAAAAGAATTTAACTACAACCTGTAAGATGATCCATTTACAGGCACCAACTTCACAATTACACCTTTAACAGGAATCACATTTGAGATTCAGCAAGAACTCCTGTTTACACTGGGGACTCACTTTTCCCCACACAGTTTGCATTATATATTTTCCCTAGTTTTTAGTGCAGATGAGCAATTCCTTTTGCCAGCCCGCTGTCAGCTTCCTACCTGCCCAATAAAACACCAAGAAAATTAGATTATGTCAATTTTTAAGAGAAAACTGTTAACATTAATGAATAATAAATGTTTCATTTCTGCAAATTTGCTTTTTCTGATGCCTCCAGCCAGGCTGGGTGGATAACTGCCTGCCTATTTTACCTGCCCTAGGGCCAGCCCTGTTAAGTGTGATTACTGCTAAGCTGTGGATGGCAAACCAAGGCTTAATTATCAATTTCTTGACTAGAAAATTTGTTTCACAGGAAGAACATTGCAGTAACAGTATGTGGCCATTATGCTTGTGTGGAGTCTTTCTATTAAGCAAAACTGAAAGAACAGATACTGTGTGCAAAATGCAAATACAAGTTTTAGGAAATTAATGCTCAGTTAGGACCAGATACTTCTTACAGGAAAGGAGGGTTGAAGGCCCCACTGCTTTTGACCAGCACTGTGGGTGTTCAGCATCTTTGTGGCCCTCTAAAAGCCTTTTTTCTTCTGCTCCCCGACATCAGATTTACATCAATATGTAAATATTTGTGGTTAAAGGCAGAAAAGAGTATTACATGATGCACAGGTGCAGCTTGGAAATCCAAGAATAATCCTCTTTTCCTTCTGGATCAGGTTTCTTTGAGCGTGCAGTTCACTTTTCTTCACTCAGCGTCGCTCATTCAAATGAAAATACTCATTAAAGACAGTGGGAAACACCACCAAAAAAAAAAAAAAAAGCTGATCAAATTTAAATGTTTCTCATCTGATCAGGAAAAAGAACATTTTAGTGAAGTGCAATTGAACTGAGTGCTGAATCACTGGGGAGCAATCAAACAAAGCTCCAATTTTAACAGGAATCCACAATAAACTTCCCACCACCTGTTCCAAGTGCTCTGTGCTGTACCACACACCTTGTTGAGGCTCCCAGCTCCTCACTTGAAAACACCTTTGAAGCTACAAACACACAGTTTGTGGTACCAACTGCTCAAAGCGGCGTGGCTGAAAGCTTGTCCTGCTCAAAGCTACAGCTGCATTTCATGTGTGGCCAAGGTAGGACTTACTGATGTACTGACCCATTCCTCCAGCAAAACCACCAAAAATCTGTTTAACAGTGGCAGCCCTGGGCAAAACCCAGAATTTCAGGGATAGACAAGATCCATCCCTTCCAAAGAAATCAGGTGAGGTTTTCATTATTTTACGGTTTGGGTGACAGTTAAAGGATAATTCTTTTACTGCTCATCTTGGAAATCTGGAGATAACGAGTGCTGGGGAGGTACTAAACAGAAGTATTGTAAAAACTGTGCTGAAGATGCTTCACAATTTATCACATTAAGGTAGGAAAAGACCCATAAGAACATCAAGACAAACCCTTCCCCTCGCACTGCCAAGGCCACCACTGACCCACATCCCAAGTGCCACATCCACATGTTTTTTTTAATCCCTCCAGGGATGGGGACTCCCAACACTGTACAGGAAGAACTTTTTCTGTTATCAAAATCTAAAACCCCCTGGCCCAGCCTGAGGCCGTTCCCTCTCCTCCTGTCCCTGTTCCCTGCGAGCAGAGCCCGACCCCCCCGGCTGCCCCCTCCTGTCAGGGAGTTGTGCAGAGCCACAAGGGCCCCCCTGAGCCTCCTTTTCTCCAGGCTGAGCCCCCTTCCCAGCTCCCTCAGCCGCTCCTGGGGCTCCAGCCCCTTCCCAGCTCCTTTCCCTTCCCCGGACATGCTCCAGCCCCTCAATGTCCTTCTTGTCATGTAGGGCCCAAAATTGCCCCCAAGACTCCAGGTGGTCCCTCAGCACTGTCAGCACAGGGGGACTCATACTCTATATATGTATAATATAATTATATATATACTTGCATCAGTTTGGACAAGAAAATAAACAGTACAGCATTAAAATGACCAAAATCACCCCTCAGGAAAGAAAATTGGAGGGATTTGTTTGTTTTGTTATTCTCCATTTTACACCACACCAAGGAGCTAAAACACTAAAGCAGAATAAAAGAAGGTACAGAAAAGTACGGCTTTAGCCAAAAGACGGTTCTGACCAACAAAGGATTTGCGGAGTTAAACAGAGAAAGCAGTTGCTAGAAGCAACAAATAATAATTTAAGCAGAGCATTGTGCATGTCTAGAAAGCCCAGCGTCCTCTCTGCAGGAAACAGCTGCCAATGTGCCAAGGAAACTTCAGTATTAAAAAGGAAGGGGGGGGCGGAAAGCAGAGTCAAAAGAAAGCCATTAGAATGCAGTTATTCTCATCAGGCCACTCGTGCTGATGGCTGTGGCCACACGGCAATACCAGCATTGGCTTTCTCATTCCGCTCTGAACCCTTGCGACCAGCGCGGCGCTGGCGCGGCTCCGACCGCCCCGGCCAAGCGCGGCCACGCCGAGAGGCACCGGCACCGGGCCCGAGGACAGCGGCACCGGGCCCGAGGGCACCGGCACCGGGCTCGAGGGCAGCGGCTCCGGGCCCGAGGGCAGCGGCTCCGCCGGGCAGCGACGCCGAGAGCCACGGAACAACACCGGGGGAAGAGAGGCCGGGTCAGGATGTGAGGGAAAGGCACAAAATAACCGAGGTGAGAGGGATCATCTTGCACATCTCACCGCCCAGCGCAAGCTGCCGCGAGCAGAGAGTTCCTCAGGCACTGTCAGGCTGAAAACGATGCCAGGAATTGCTGCGGTGAGCGAGTTTGAAGTGCAAGTTGTTGGGAGGATCAAGTGTTGACTTCCCAGAGGTGTGGAAGATGCATTTAAGTGCTCTGCGAGCAGTAACCCCTGACAAATGCACTCATTCGTTACTGCCTTCCCCCCTCAAAGCTGGAGTGGGAAACACAGCATCACACAGTGGCTTTGGCACTGGGAATTTCAAGGACTGGGCCTTGGGAAAATGTCAAGCAACACCTAAGACACATTATGAACCTGTTTACCTTACTAGTATTTAACTCCCTGAGTTAATCAGAATAAAATGTGGAAGTGAGGAAACAAAACCTGCTCCTTTCTCAAATTCAGGGGTTTATTCATACTTCCCCCCTACTCCCAAGCTTATTTTTAGGGGTGTAAAAACATCCTCTCTGGGGAAAAGAGCCTGTCCGGAGCAGTTCAGCAAATATTCTTCCTCCTGGCTGCTGTTCCACCCCACGAGACCTCACAAGCAGCTACATTTCAAAAGAGCACATTGAAAATGTTTTGTCAAGCTCCCTGGGACAAGAACAACTGTACTTCAACCCTCTGTGTCTCCGCTGAGCTACAAATTTTTCCAGAGGTTCATTAAACTAAATGGGCTTATTTCAATTTTATAATTGAAAACTGTTGTCTTAAAGACAAGTCCCAGATGGGGTGATCTACAGCTTCCAGCACTATTTAACCTCAAAGTGTATAACCTGATAATTCATGCTTTGAAACCTCTCCAGAGTCTCACAGAAACCACTGTAAAAGTTGGGTCCTTATGAAACAAAGCCAGACAGAAGGGGAAAAAAAAACAAACCCAAACTCTGAAAGGTATTTAACAATTTAACTTGGCAGCAACACGTTGAATGTTTTCTCATTATTTTCACAGGTTAATGGATTGTTCCTGTGGAATTCTGGATTTGGGGAAATGAATTACAACATTCAGGAAAGAAACTATTCCCTCGTGGAGACAATGAGTGCTGGAAAGCAGGTAGCCAAAAATTGTAACGTCCAAGCCAATGGGCATGGGAAATGGGGTATCCTGAGAACTGATTGAACAATTATAAATAATAAATTAAAAAAGAACTGAAATCCTGAGGCCAGCATGCTCCATGCTCACCAAGGGGAACGCAAGGTACTCAGCCTGCAGAGAACTCCATCTCCCTTGTGCAAAGAAATAACTCACTACAAGGAACTGCAGCACCAAGTCTGTTCACAATCCTGTTAAGCACACCGAGCAAACAGAGCATTTTAAAACATTTTCCTCCTGTACTTACATTCCATTAATCTTTCATGCCGTTTACACACTTGGTTAGAGCATTTTCAACAGAAGCTGATGATCTTTTTATCATTGAGGACTTGCAGAGGGGTGCAGGAGAGATGCAGCAAAAAGGCTAAGCAGCCTCCAGCCATCTAAATAAATACCAGCAGGGAGTTCTTTATTTTGATAAATTAACCAACCTTTAATCAAATTTCCTCACACCAATACAAATGATGCCAGGGGAGTGAGGGATCAGCTCATTTCTGAAACAAAGACTGGACTGCAGTGGCTTCAACACAGTTCCCCCTCCTTCAGATGGCTCCAACAGGAGCACAGGAAGAATTTCAATCCCACACACAGAAAAACCCCAGGGACACCAAGCAGCTGCTCGTTTCCCATGTAGGAGCAGGGATGGAGGCAGCAGACAGCCCCAGGAGATGCCAGTTACACCTCCAGGCACGAGCAGAGGGGCTCAGCTCCCACTCCACCGGGTGAGACCCTGACCACGGCTGTCTCCATGTACAGGAAACCACAGGGACCAACTCTTACCTTCTTTTGGCAATTAACTTTAGATCCAAAAATTAAATCAACTCTTACGCGTACTTCCACATTCCCTGGAGAAGGTCAAAGCCCTAAGGATCAGTATTTTTAGACCTGCAAAAGCAGAGGCTGGCAATGCTACTCAGACCTCACCTGGATAATTGAAGCATGAAGAATATTTTGAGAGCCACCACCCATGAACCCATCCTCAATATGACACCTGCAGCCCCACAGGAGGCTTGGGGCATTTCATCATTCACACGAAGGTTTCAAAACTGCGCCAGAACCAAGAGCTGTTGAAGGCAACACAAGCAACACATCTGAAAGAGTTAAAACCACAATCATTTCCGCATTTAACCAGCTATTTCCACTTCCTGGTTTTGCCAAGGTAGGCTCAACTCCAGCTCTGCACTGGCTAAAGCTAAAATAAGAGCTGAGAAATAAAGTGCCTTGAGCTTTTAACTTGGCACAGTCACACATCTTGTCCTTTTCTATGTGGTTGTGTATTCACAAACGCTCCTTTACTCATTTTTAAATGCAACCAAGGGTCTGTATCAAGCTACAACCCAACACTTGCCAAATACCTAAACATTTTATACAAGTGCCTGGAGATCATTTCAAGGAAATTTATAGTTTACAACCACACTCTGCCATATACAATTTATTTTCAGGGAATTTCTGAAGTACTTTTCTCATAGAAGAACTGCTACCTTTATAACACTGGAAAACACCATTAGCAATAAAAGTGGTTTTAAGAGACCATTACAGATCAGAATAACTCGAGTTTATTCCTTGTAGCAGCTATTTCTCAAATGCAACAACGAGGGCAACGGCTCCACATCCCCGTTCCTCACTCTCCATCACAAACTGGGATCTCAGCTCCATTGTTTTAGACACAAAGAGAAGACCAAATGCCAGGTCATTAGCAAAAATCCATTCAGCAAAGTTCATCTATAATGAAAATGATGGCCAAAAGCATTAAAGAAAAAGAATTCCACTTGTGAAAAATAAAATATGTTCAAGGTTTTTTGCCTGCAGTCTCAACTTCTGCAGAGATCCGTCGGGTGCATTTGTTTCTGTGAAAGCTCAGCACAAAGATTTCACTGAGGTCTTATGGAGTCACTGCTAAAGTTTGTTTTCCCCCAATTAAAGCAGCTATTAAAGGCCAGTTTTAAAAAAACCCAACCTTTAATTGGGAAGAAAAACACCCAACAATAAATAAAAGGCAGACACATTCACCAATTAAAAATCTGACAAGATCTCTCTCTCTCAAAAAAAAAGCATTTGCTAAATGCCAGGTTGCTTGTTTCAGAATACAAAAGCTGCTTCAACCAGCTACCAACAAAACAAAAGGTTAAGAAAAATCAATATACAAACACGTATTTGTCCTCTGAGCGATAAAAGAAAATATTCCCCAAGTTGTCCTCCAGCAGATGAGCCACGTTTGCTCCGTTATCTGCATGGTTTTTAAAAAGACATTGCCAAAGCCCCCAGGATCAGCAGGAGATTTCTCCAACAAAAGCCTCTGCTCTCCTGTGACAGCATCTTGACCTTACAAAGTACCTCTTATTTAAGGAACTTGAGGGATCTTTCTCATCCACGGAGGAATTAGCAGGTTTGGGAAGTGGGAGTGCCCAGGAATGAGCACAAGTGCAGCAGCACAGGGATAGAAGCTGTAAAGCCCTGATATCCAATATCCACTCTGGAACTCACAATCCCAGGAGCTGTTTTCTTGTAGCAAATCATGGCCATTTCTCAGCACTCTGAGGACAAGGACAAATTGAAGATACTCCACATAGCTGTAAAGGCACAGGGAAAAGAAGGAAAGTTCCCTGGAGCTGCAGCAAAAGTGGGGATTTAAGGGCAGACTTTGCAAACACTCATTAAGCTTCCCAGACACTCTTTACTTCCAAAGATTTATCGTCGTGGACAATCCCTTTATTTCTCCTTTGGGAGAAACAAGAGGGGAACTGCCCAAGAACTCAGTGTGACCCCAGCACTGCTGGGGGGTACAACTACAACTCCTGAATCTGGGAATTCCCTGGGAGCTCCTGGCTCTTTTGGGATGAATCAGTCCTGTCCTGGGACAGCTGCACATCCCTCATGGAACATTCTTCCAAGTGAATCCATCCTTGAGGCTGCCTTTAGTCTCTATTCCTGGCAACAACCGGAAAACCAAGGTGAATTCCATGAGTCCTCCAACAGGAAACAACTCCCAAAGAACAAATGTGTTCCCTGACACAACAGGAAAAAGCGACACTTCACAGGGACAGAAAGGAATCACAAGTGGGACACTCTCTTTCCTCTTGGGTTTTCCTTCATCTCAGAGCACCACAGAGAGCAGGGATGACTCAAAATTCCCAAACCAGAGCCCCAGACCCCATAAAATTCCATTTCTTACTGGATTGCAGTGCTGCTATGCAAGTTAAACTTTGACAAGGATCTCACCCCAAGCACTCTCCCTGGAAGTGAGACACTTTCTCCTAGGAAGTCCAGTCACGTAACTACAAGAATCCCTAAATCTGGGATCACAGAAAAGTAAATTATTCAGTCTCTTGTGACTGAGAGCTACTGAGCTCGAGTAAATATCAGAAATTATCCTTTCATTAATAAAATAATTTCTGTTTACAGAAGGCCTTTCAGCCTCACATTTCAAAGCATTTCACAGACAATATGAAGAGATTTTGCAGACCCAAACAAGATTTGTTTTTGGAAAACATCACTGTCTTTGCTATAACCAAGTAAAACATCAATAACTGAAGAAGCTCCTCTGGTTCTGTTTGTTTACAGCAGAAAAAGGCACTCAAACTTTTGCTGTTTTTCGTAGACCGTTCCCTTTATGGACCTTTCACACAGCAACAAGGGAGAAATAAACAGCCTAAATAAACAGGGAAATGCAGTACAAAACCACAAGGATTGGCAGAAGCCTCTATTATGCATCAATGTTTCGGAAATAAAGCCATCAACAAAAGGAAACCCAGTCACATTTCAAACCAACAGCTCGCTGTTAAGATTTGTAATATTTTTCTGGAGCTGAGTAAAATTACATTTAACCCACCCAGGTTTAAATTTGTCTGCAGTGGTATTTTATAACCACACAAGCCACTAAAAAATTCACCTGTTGCTTGCCAAGTTCATCCTCACCTGAGCTCCTACACAAAAACATCATACATAGAAAAGTGATTTAAATTCCTTTTCACACCGTTTGCTTTCTGTACTTGGCTAAGCCTAAGAAACATCAATATTATTACCACAACACTTTTTCCTTCCTTTGCAATCAGTTCTACCCTCAGGTTTTCATGGTCTGGCTCAACCTGACGCTTCAAGCTCTGCAGAGAATTTCTACATCCAAACCAAGTTCTAATTAAATTCTGGAAGTTTAGTTATCAGGCTGTTCTACTGAGTAACTTTAATTTCATAAAGTCAATAACTCGATGTTGTGCCTAAACATTGGACCTAAACTAACCAAGGTATCAGTGCCTGGAAGCCAAAGATTATGAGACAAACATTTCTTTTTATTTGGACAACAGAGCACTGTGAGCTCACTCTTCTGTTTTAAAATAAATTTAATAAGCCCAGATTTATTAAAATGGAGGTACAAAAGGAAGACCTTAAAATATTCTTGGAAATTCCAGGAAACATGGAAAAAAGATGATTACAACAGGAAGTGCTGCACAACCAGTGCATGTTTATTATTCTTCCACAAACAGTGGCACCAGCTGCTCTTTTTTAGAGAGCCAATATCCCCCTCAAGTTTTGCAAGATTTTAAAGGCCAGAGTAATGAAAAAGAATGGAACTGTGTCCTAAACATTATCATTCACAGAGCATATTTAAATCATAACACATCCTAGATACAGAACTATTGCCACAATAACTTCTCCACAGTAACTGAATGACTATGGTTCCTCTCTAAAACACTGAAATAGGGCCCAAAGTTTGGGAGCTTATTACAGTTCACAGTATCCCACCGGTGTGACTGCAGCTGCCCACACCCACGGTGTAAGAACATTTAAAACCTTCAGTGTGGGCAATCAGCTGCCAGTACACTGGTTTTATGCAGCACAGAAGAGATTTATGAGCAGTTAAAGGAAGTACTGGAGAGGGGAACAGTGAATTCACATCCAAGTCTACCACAGAACCTCCAGCAGAGGAGAGTTCAGAAATAAGGGCAGACAAAAATCAATGTCTAAACATGACTGGACACAACTCTTTTTTTCCAAACCCAACGAGACAGACTTGGAAGCAGCAGCACTTTGCCCACTATGGCATTGCCACACAGGATGGAGTCTGCACATGGGACTTCCTGGTTCTCCAGATTTCCAACCAGATGAGTTTTGCTCAGTGCTGCTGTGTTTGGGGGTGGGGGTCATTTACGGACTCCACAGCAATAACATCACAGTGCCTTGGCCTTCCAGAATGGCATTAAGCTGGTACTACCTGCAGGGTTTATTCACAGCATCAGTGAGTTTGGAAAAGATCTCCAAGACCATTGAGTCCAACCTGTGACTGATCCCCACCTTGTCACCATGACTAGAGCACCGAGTGCCACCTCCAGTCTGTTCTTCAAGACCTTTGGGGATGGGGATTCCACCACTGCCTCAGGAGTGGTGGAGTCCCTACAGTGTCTGAAGGCCCTTTTTGTGTAGAAATTGCTCCCAGTATCCAACCTGAGCTTCCCCTGGCCCAGCCTGAGGCCGTTCCCTCTCCTCCTGTCCCTGTTCCCTGCCAGCAGAGCCCGACCCCCCCGGCTGCCCCCTCCTGTCAGGGAGTTGTGCAGAGCCACAAGGGCCCCCTGAGCCTCCTTTTCTCCAGGCTGAGCCCCTTTCCCAGCTCCCTCAGCCGCTCCTGGGGCTCCAGACCCTTCCCAGCTCCGTTCCCTTCCCTGGACACGGTCCAGCCCCTCAATGTCCTTCCTGAACTGAAGAGCCCAGAACTGGACACAGCACTCGACGTGTGGCCTCACCAGCACCCAGCACAGGGGGACAATCCCTTCCCCGGTCCTGTGGCCACACTAGTTTTGATACAGACCAAGTGCCATTGTCCTTCTTGCCCACCTGGGCTCGTATTCAGCCACTATCAAGCGGCACCCCCAGGTCCTGTTCCGCTGGGCAGCTTCCCAGCCCCTCTGCCCCAGCCTGGAGCAGTGCAGGGGTTATTGTGGCCAAAACGCGGGACCCGGCACGTGGCCTTGTGGAACCTCACTCCGTTGGTCGCGGCCCCTCGATCCAGCCTGTCCAGGTCCCTCTGGCCCCAGGATGCAGCAAAGCACAGGGAGTAGGAGGAAGTGAGCCGGCAGGACAGCAGGACAGACCTCAGGACAAGGTTTGCTCCAGCACTGCAGCCTCCCCAGGGCTCCAGGGCCAGGAAGGACCCAAGCCTAGGGGCACCCGATGCTCAGGAGGGACCCCATACCCCGGAGGCCCGACCCGGGCGGGCCTCTCCAACACAGCAGGGCCCGCACCGGGCCCTGGGTCACCTTCAGAGGCCCGGAGGATGCGGAGCAGGGCCGCCCCTACCTGATAACCGAAATGAGCAGCCCCGAGGGGTCCTTGCTCCTGCCCACGGTGCCGCGGTACCTCCCCACCGCGTCGCCCGCCGCCATCTTGCGCCCCCTCAAATACGGCGCAGACACGCGTGGTGGCGCGCCGCAGCCAATCATAGGCGAAGAGGACGAGCTGCCACCCAATAGGAGACGAGGAGGGCGGGGCGCGCGGCATCAAGGTGCGGAACAGCGCCGCGGAGCCTTCTGGGAGTTGTAGTTTTTATGGCGGCGGCGAGCCAGCATCCCCCACAAACCTTCGGCAGGTGGTTAAAAATCAGCGACAGGTTAGAAATCAGTAACAGGCTAAAAAATTATCGACCAGACAAGATACACCTGCAAACACCCCTGTGCCCAAAAGCCGTCATTTGCTCTGGGAGCGGCAGGAAACAGGGTGGGGGTGTGACGGACCAAAGCATCCCCTTAGAGCCCTGATGGAGCTGGGCTGGCTGACCAGTGAGGGATTTAAATGTCTGTAGAGTTAAAAGCAGATAAAGTGCCCTAAGTACTTAAATTAACGTGTTCTATGAATTAGTAACGCTAAATACTCGCAGTGTGTCACAGCCTGAGCGAGTCTGATCACAAATACACCCACAAGAGTTGCTGACGCTTCCCTTAACTTAATGTCTTTAAGCTACAGTGTTATTAAGAACAATTTTCCCCAGTTTTCACTGGGAAGGCAGTGAGGTAACCCAAGATGAGCCAGCCCAGGTGGTCCTTGAGGCGATCTCTGAAAGCAAACCCGAGCGTTTGGCACAGGAATTGTGGTTTTGGAACAGATGGAGGTGATGGAACGGAATCGGTTCACGACCTGGGAACTGCTCCGACACCCAACGCTCCCTGTGTGGGTCTCTCCCAATTCAGGATATTCCGTGATCCCACGATGCCGTGATCCCGTGATACTGAACGCCAACCTCCTTGCCCACGGTCCTTGCTTTACCATGGACACCCTCCACCCCTTGCTGCAGGATCACCTTTGGAAAAAGGGAAGGTGGATGTCACCCTGCCCAGGGCTGGAAAACTAAAAGTTGTTTTTTCACTAAACATCAAACAAAGCGTCTCCCAACAGCTGCCTCGCTTTCCAGGTGAGGGATAAAGACATCTCTCCAGGCATACCCTTTGAGAGCTTGTGTTAAAAACACCCTGCAAAGCCCAGGATTGTTGTTGTAGATGCAGAATTCCTTAGGAAAGGCAGGAACAGGCATTGTTTGCATCACTCGGAGCTGCTGGGTGTTTTTAAACCAGGTTCACTCCATCATGTCAAACACGCTGCTCTTCCAGAGGTGTTTTTTCAGCCCAAAGCTGCACCTTAACGATTTAATTGCATGGAAATTGCTGAAATCTGTAGGTAAGGCAAGAGTATCCATTTATATGAGCTGTATTTGAAACACGAGGTAATTGGAAGCATGGTAATTCCTTATTTACAACGGGAAGAATTCCACCGTAGCTGTTGTGGAAGAGCCTCCATTTATTATAATCAACAGCTGTATCTATGGTCATTAGCAGAAGGGCAGAGTAAGAGCACGGGCACTTTAATTCTGAAATAAAAGATACTTTATTCCTGAGTAAGCAATGTGTTTTCAGAACAGAATAATTACTTCAAAGTGATTTTTATCTCCAGGTAGGGTGTGCACTTCAGTGTGTTCCCGTGTAGCTGTTCTGCTGCGTTTCCCCTGCGCAGACGAGCTCTCAGCTCCACAGTTTCCTATTCAGCTACGCCAGGAAAAAAAAAAAGCTCATTTGCCTTGATTTTCTGAGCAGGTTTGCCAATGCCTTTGCCCAAGGACGGTGATTTGAATGGCAAGGGGTTTGTGCACTGGCTGGAGGGAGTTTTTCCTCAAACTGCCGACTTGCCAATATTGTTTTTGTTAATTGGCAATTCCCATCGACTGCTCTGTACCAGCACGGCCTGGAGCCTGCAGTGGGGATGAAATCGATGGGTCCCACCTTTTCATGCCTGACAGCTGCAATAATCACCTCATTTAGGCGGAACTTCATCAGGACAAACAACAGCAAATCTCCCCCAGAACTGTGACCTGGCTGACTTTCCATCCTGGGCTCTAATTGCTAAACCACTGCCTGGTTTCACTGACCAGCCCTTTCCCCTTCACTCCTCGCCCAAGCAAAGCCACAGGTGGGGATTTATGTTTTCTTTGAAATGAAAGGAGAGAAATCAACAGAGGCCTGGCTGATGCAGCACATGAACGCTGAGATCTCTCTTGATTAATAATGTATGATACAATGAGGCTGAACATCATTTTTCCTTGCACAATTTACAAAAAGGGGTCTCAATCTGAAAACTGATGGAAGGGAAAACAGGGGAAAGAATTCTCTTTTTTCCTTTCCACATTTCTTTCACAGAGGGTTTTAGTACTCTGAGGTATATCTGGTATATCTGGGTGGTTCCTTGATTGCTCAAGGCCAGTCTCCCCAGGGAACACCACAGTGGCACAGAGCTATGCCAGAGGAAATCCTGAAGAGGCACAGGCAGAGCAGTTCTTTGGGAAATACGGTTTATTCCCTTGGGAAGTGTTTTACAAACTCCACTGGCAAGACTTTTGTTCCCCATATGAGTTGTGTGACACTAAGGGGTTGCTTCCCTCTTTTCCCAAGGTAGTTTTACCTGCAATCCCTTTCCACAGTTTACCCCCTGATATTTTCTAAGTGTTTCTTGGGAATTCTTGGGAATTCCTAAACCTAAGAGATTTACCAGTGCTCGGGGCTGATGTACGCGCGGGGTCTCTCAACCACAGCTTTAGCATTTGAAAAAATACCACAAGTACTTGGTTATTTCATTTCAAACATTAGGGGAAATGTCAGAGAAAAGGGTTCAGCTCGCACCAATCTCTTACAGGTGTAATTGCCTCGTGTGTAATGCCTTTGTATTGGTTATAATGAAATCCCCTTTGACTTCCAGCCGTGTAGATGGGAGCAGAGTGAAGGCCAGGATTTCCATCTAGGCTGTAGAAGGAGTTCTGCCTGTAGAAAGTGAGCCTGATCCTGTTGGCATCTCTCAGCCAGTTTAATAAAACCTATTTTACCCTTCTTACAGAGCTTGTCACCCCCACATCAGCTGCATTAAGCTGAAATTGGTGCATGGGTAAAGATTCAGGTCCCAGCCGCCCTCTCCTTGCCATAAACTTAATTCTGGTTTTCTTATGAAGCTTTGCCAAACTGCCTGAGTAAAGAATTGAGTAAAAGTGTGCTGAAACATCAGGATTTGGCTCTAGGATTAGTCACACATCTGGATGACCTTGTTATTCCTATTTACCGTTAAATAAGCGTGAGCTAAAGCTGGTTTACGTTGGTTTTTGGATTTTCTGCACAGCAACAGTCAGTTTCTCTTCCCAGCACGTAGCTGCCATCAATTCTTTTTGTCTCTGTGAATAAGAAGAAGCTCCTGGGGCAGGAGAAGAAGTTGCCTGGCTCAATGCTGGGAATCGAGGCAGAGATATGATTCAAATGTCTCCTTATTGTTTTTTGCCTCCTGACATTTCCCACATTGCGCTGTGTTCTGCTGCTGCAGAAAAATAATAGCTAAGATTAAGTTAAGTGGAAAAATACTGCTGCTTTTCCAGTGTCAAAGCCACAGAACCTCTGGTAATGCAGTCCCCGAAGGAAATCAGGTGTGAGGTGTTTCTCTTCAAAGGCAGGTAAAATAATGTGAAAGAGGATGTTCTCCTTCTCTTAACCATTAAAAAAATCCAGTTGTTTGGTTTATTTTTCCCCCTTTATTTTACTTATCCTTACTAAGGAAATGCTGTTTTTACGATTGTCCACAGGCATTTTCCAAGTCCTCAGGTGAATGGGTGCAGGCTGCAGGTTGGCTTCTTGAAATTGAATTCCTTCAGTCGTATCTTCCTTTGGAACCATGGAGAACCTCAGGCGTATAAGAGACATAAAATACAACACTCCCATCCCAGCTTTCCCGTGTTTAATTATGTTTTTTTCCCCCTTTCTGTAAAAAGATTTTAAATCTCACCCAAGCTTCTTATTTTAACCCAGCTCCATTAAGTTCCTTGTGTTCTGACTCGTGGATTTGTTGGGCCTCAGCTCTCGCCTCAGGTGATATCCAAGCCTAAATTCCTACAGTTTGGGGGAAAACGGGTGGCTGGATGGAAAAGAAAGTCACAGAAGTCCTGCTGGAACTCAGGGAGAGCTGGAACTACTTGGATCATCTATCCCAGCAAATCCACTTGGGAGGAAGAGCTGATGGATGCCTCAACCCCAGGAAAAACCCTCAGATCACAGCTCCACCTTATTAAACCACAGGCAGCTGAGCATGACATATGTTGGAGATAAGACTTCAGAAATTCCGCTTCTCACAGAAATATTTCATCCTGCTGAATGCAGCTTTGGATATTTTCTGGTTTGTGGAAGTAGAAGCTCCCGGCAAGAGAAACAACAAGAACTTGAACTGAAATGAGTAAAACTCCGGGTACTGGCAACACGCTCTTGTATTTCCAAGGGAAGCAGCGCTGGTATCAATCCTTCTGAAATGAGACATCAGCCAGCCAATTTCAAGGCTTGTTTTGCAGAAAATGGGGCACAAGATTCAGCAGCTGAACAGTCCTGCTGGCCTCAGATTTAATTTGCTCCGAGGTGATATAAGAGCAGGATAATACGACGGTTGTTGTACTTCTCGAGTGCTTTTGACAAAGTAAATCTATCACTGACAGGCACCACAACCCCCATTTCACAGGAGGAGCTGTGACCCAGGGATGCTAAAATCAAGCAAAAACAACAATCCCCACTTACCTGACAATCTCAAGGATTTCCTGCCAAGAGGAGAAGAAACTGGAATGATCTGTGCTCGGTCTGCAGCTCAGCACAGGGACTTTGAAGGATATTCCAAGGACCGGTTGTCTGGTCAGGCTCTGCTCCCAGAGAACAAGTGATGGGATGAGACGAAACAGCCTCAAGCTGCACCGGGGAACATTCAGTTTGGGCATCAGGAGGAATTTCTTCACGGAAAGGGTTGTTGAGCATTGGAATGAGTGCTCAGGGAGGTGGTGGAGTCCCCACCCCTGGAGGTGTCCAAGGAAGGCCTGGATGTGGCACTCAGTGCTCTGGGCTGGGGACAAGGTGGAGATCGGTCACAGCCTGGACCCGATGGTCTTGGAGGTCTTTCCCAACCCTAATGATTCTGTGATTTTACAGAGAATGAGAGGTGCCTCTGAAAGGGCTTCCCACACTGCTGTCAGAAATCTGAGCCTCCCACTGTTTGACCAGCACCTTCTCGTCCTGCATTTTCACTAAAAAATAAAAATCAGGGAGAAAAAGAGTTTCTTTTGGGGAGTTTCTTTAAGAAAAAGCCCTTCAGACCTCCTGCACTGTAATATCCCACTCTGAGCTTCAACGGTCCTGTGTCTGTCACATGTGGCTGATGGTTTTTGGCTGTGTTGCCTTTGATGGTACCAGTCAAATCCACCCTGACCGCCGTTGTGATCTCTCCCCCTGCCCTGCCTGGGACAGTGTGAGGTTAGGAGGAGAGGAAATGGCCTCAAGTTGTGCCAGGGGAGGTTTATATTGGATATTAGGAATTCTTTTTTCATTAAAAAGTTCTGAAGAATGAGATCAGGCTGCCCATGGCATCCCTGGAAGCGTTCAAAAAATGTGTGGACGTGGCACTTGGGGACATGGTTTAATGGTGAACATGGTGGTGCTGGGTTGACATTTGGACTTGATGGTCTTAAAGGTCTTTTCCAACCTCAACAATTCCATGATTTTATGTGCCCAGACTCAGCTCTATAGCTTAGGTGATGGAGAAGGGTTGGCTTTCCCCTCGCCCAAAAACCTTACAAGGCATCACATTGGAATTATTCCAGTTTGGTGGGGAAGATGAACCCTGACTTCACTGCCCTGACTCTCAGGCTGGGCAAATCTAAAATCTCTGGACAAACCCATCAGGCAGCCCCAGAGATCCAACTGGAAACTGTTGTGCAGCAGCCAATCTGCAAGAGGGCAGTGACGGTAATTCCCAAATATTTGGTGGTGTGAAGTGTTTGTGGGCAGAGTGAGGCTGCTCAGAGAGTTGCAGACTTTGAAAGCCTTGTGATAAAGGGCCAAGTGAAGCACCAAATCTACAGGAACAGACTTAAATCAACTTTATTGCACAGCAGTGTTCTGTGGGCACTGAATAAGGCTGAAGACTGATGTCTTCAATTCTTTCTGTTGTTGTCGGCAAGAAGGACAAAGTCAGCAAGACAGGTCCTTGCAGATGAACCCCACGAGACTCCTTCACCACTGGTGTGGGGTTGGAGACACGTCAGGGTGGGAGATTTTGGGCTGTTTCACCCATAATCTTTCAGTCACCGAAAGATCCGACAGTGCCTTAAAAGATGTCAGTGGTGTAGAGGTGACCTTTGAGGTCCACGTGACCTTTGAAACACAAGCAAGATGAGTCTCTTGGAGATTCACTTGGAACTGCAGGAATTTAAGCTGTCAGTGCACCTGAAAAGTTCCTAGAGATGGTGGTGTATCCAAATGATTCAGCAGAGTTTCTGTGATTCCCATTTAAAGTCTGGTGAGGCAATATTAAATGCTCAGCGAGAAAATGAAGCGTTATCTGCTGTACATCTATAAAATGAAATGTAATGTGATAAAATGAACTGAAAGGTCTCCTCTCTGCGTTAAAGACGGCACTGGTGTGACTGCTGTTGCTTTGTAACAATTCCCCTGCAGGAAAGGCAAGTCCTACAATGTAATATCATTTTCGTCTCATGATCTTTATGGGTTTGGGGAAGAAAAACATTTTAAGGAGCACCCAGCTCCAGGGATCTGGTGAAAAATTAGATCAGCACAAGTAACAGGTATTTCCCACAAACTAAGAGGTGTCTGTCAGAGCAGGTGCTGGAGATGACCAGGCACTGAAGGCCATTCAGCTGCTCCTTTTGCTGTCTCTTTTCACCCCTTCACTGCCACCCTCCATTCCCCATCCTTCCCCAAATCATCTCCTGCTTCCCATTGTGTCCCCTCTTCTGTCATCTTCACATTTTCCAAATGTCTTCCACTAAACATCGCTGGTATTTTTCAATTTGTAGTGACACAACCTAAATTTACAAATCATTGCGCTGCTGGTTCCTGTGTCAGATCTTTCTCCTTAACTCATGTACCTCATCTATTTGAATTATAAACTCATTGGGGCAGAGGCCACATTTTAACCGTAGCATAGTGGAGATTTATGTAGCATAATTAAGCAGGATAATAAAATACACCTCAGTGGAAGGCTGAAATGTAAATTCTGGAACGAACCCACGTTGCTTTCATTGCTCTTAAAGTGAACATGTGATGACTTTTTCTTACTTCTTTCAAAATTTAGATGAGGGAACTTGATGCAGTGAGTCCTGCAGGAAACTGTCACTGAGGAAGATCTGCTGATGGGCTGCTCACCCAGGCCCATCACAGCCTGTTCCAACAGAAAGTGTTCTTCCTACACAATGGGAAATTGTGTCCCATGTGTCCTGTTTCACCTTCCCAGGCCTTCAGCCATTTCCTGGGCCTGCAAGAAAACTGGAGAGGGACTTTGGACAAGGGTATGGAGTGTTAGAACAAGGGGGAATGGCTTTAAACGGACAGAGGGCAGGGATGGATGCGGTATTGGGAAGGAATTCCTGGCTGGGAGGGTGGCAGAGGTTGTCCAGAGAAGTTGTGGCTGCCCCTGGATCCCTGGAAGTGTCCAAGGCCAGGCTGGACGGGGCTTGGAGCACCCTGGGATAGTGGGAGGTGTCCCTGCCCGTGGCAGAAGGTGGCACTGGATGAATTTTAAAGTCCCTTCCAACCCAAGCCATGATTCTGTGATTTGATGTCACTATGGCAGAAGATCTCGAGACCTCTCCACCTTCTTCTGTCTTGTGCTTGTGACACCCTCATGAAGCTGAGGTCAGTGTTTTCCTTGTGTTGGGCAAAACAGAACCTGGACATGTGATAACAACAAATATCCACGCTAGATTTGTGTTCTCCTGAAATTCTCCATATTGGTAGCAAGGTTCCCTCACGGATCACTGTGGGATACCATTCCATGGCTCACTGTGGGATACCATTCCATGGCTCACTGTGGGGTACCATTCCAGGGAGCAGACTGGCCCCACCCAGCCGTGCTCATGGGATTGTACAAAGCGGCCGTGGATTTGGGCAGAGACAAGAAGAGTTGAAAAGTGCAGGACAGTGAACAGCCTTTGCTGTGTGCTTTTCTCACCGAGGTGGAAAGGAACCAGAGGAGATAAACACAACCTCACTTTCATTTTTCCAAGGGAAGAAACAATGAGTTTGTAGCCTTGGGTTATGAACATCCTGATCTCTCAGTCACAGTCTGGGTGACCGGCTGTGGTCATTCCAAGTTCAGTAAATTTTGGAGCCTTTGGAAAATGCTGCGGCCTCTTCAGCAAGAAGCCATTTGTCTGAAGTGTTTTTAGTTCAGTGGATACACAAGCTGCTGGAATGTGAAGGCAGGAAAAGCCATGGGGGTAGAGATATTCCTCAGTGTATTTCTGCCTTCAGTCCTTAAAAAGCTCCCCTGCTTCCATGGAATAAGAAGAGGCTGGAATATCTATGGGAACTTTATTCCCACCACGGCTGGAAATATAAGTCAACATGCTGCAGAAGGAAAACAAAATCCAGAGATTTTTTTTCCCATGTTTGGGTTCCTTCTTTCCACTCTGTCCCCAGGCACTCAGCTCTCCCTGAGCTGGGAAAGAGCAGGGAACACAGAGAGAAGCCTGGAGCCACCAAGGATCACAGCAAATGGAGCAGCTGGGCTGGCACACACCTGAAACCTCTGGGTCCAGCTCTCTCCTCTGGAAGGTGTCACTGTGGGCTTCAGATGTGACAATGAGAATGCAGCAAAATTCTCTTTTTGAAATCCCTGCAGGCCCTCAAAGGCCAGCATTTTAACCAATAACTATGCCTTGAGACAGAAAGTTTTTGTTCTGCGACTCAGAATCCTCTTTAGCCCAGCAGAGCTTCTCACTGGCCTTGTTCTCAGCCAGAATGACAAAAGTCCTGCCTCCCACTTCAAAAAATCTGGTGTTGTCACCCTTTCCCCATCCAGTACACACAGAGATGAACACAGCTCTCTCTCTGAACCCCTGGCACAGGAAGCAGTGGCCTCCTGTGGTGGTAGCACAGGGATTAGAACGCTCATCCAGCCTTGGGCAGTGCTTCAAAGCCCTCCCTTCCTGGGGATCACCCAACCCCACACTGAAATCAGATCAGTAAGGTTTCTCCAGTCCCAGGGTGAAGTTCTTTGAATTGCAAAACCCACCCAAAATGTCAAAATGAGCAACACAAATTAAAAAAAAACAAAGAAAGAAAAACTCAAAATCTGGCATGTAAAACTCAAGTGTTCCAAACTCAAGCAGGTGTCAAAGGAAAAGGGAGAAAATTCAGGCCGAGAATGAGGGATGCTGCAAGCCTTGATTAGGAAAGTGGAGCTGAAGGAATGAAGGAATGAAGGAATGAGAGGAGACAACTTAAACACCAAGACCCAACTATCAAAGTCCAGACAGGTGAGATTGTAACAGCGTGAAACCCAAGCATGGAATAATGTTCTGCTGGGAATTGTTCTACTGTGCTGCAAGGAGCAAATTTCACATTGTCTCTGCTTGAAAATCCTCTATGCCAAGAAGACCTTTGACAACTCGGATCTGGATTTGGCATTGCAAAACAGCATTAATCCCCAGCAATTACAAAGTGTTTCCAGGCTGACCTTCTCCTGCCACATGGAAGCCAAGCAGGGGGAAGAGACAGAGGTTTGGAATGTGTCTCCAAGGCTTGGATCATAATGAAAACATTTATGCTGCAGTCAGAGAGTGGCTGCAGACCATGTAGATGTGCCTGGGAGAGTTTTAAAAGCTGTCTGGGGAGGCAGAGAGAGGGGCAGCATCCACAATGTGATGCTCAGAGCCAGCTGCAAGCCCTGCCTGAGACACAGCAGCAATGCTGGAGCGTTTAGCTCACAGTATCCCTCTAATCAGTGCTGCTGGTAATTGGCTCTATGGGTTAAAATCAGAGCCTGGCAGTTTGATTTCTTTGAAGGTCGTGACCCAGGTGACCCCAAAAATCAGCTGGCAGTAAACAGCGGGGTCCTTAGCTGGAGGTATCTACATGTGGCTGCACTGCCGACGACAGACTGGCCCATGTGGGGCCTTGGAGCTGCCTCAAGTGGCCACCGGTGTGGGAACCCTTGGAGAAGAGATGGATCCACGGAAAAGCCTGGATCGGGAAGGGAAGGTAAGTGCTTGGCTGATTTCGTAAGGAAGAAGGAAGATGGTGATGTGAGGGAAAGACTCCACCTGGATTCTGGAAGTGCTCCGTGGATCATTCCCTGCTGTGCTGAGGGAAAGAGCCAGCAGCCGTTCCAGGAGGTCTAATCCTTCTCTTTTAGGACTTGGCTTAGCCTTCCTCCCAGTGACTGGCCAAATACCGGTGGGAATGGGAATGGGGCTCTGAGGGGCAGGAGGCCAAGTGGCAGAGCGAGATTTCTTAGGACAGGTTGAGTTATTCAGGAGTATCTCCAACACTGGTCAAGCAGCTGTGTTCCTCTCCCATCCTCCTACCCACTTCCCGATTATTCCCTGCCAGTTCAAGAAATTCCTGTGTTTTCCTCATTGTCAGCACTGGGTGCTGAAGCAGGAGACAAGAAGCTGATAAAGTTTTCTGGAGCATTTGCCCAGCTATTCGCAGCACTCAGGTCCCAAAATGACTTAGGCCAACAGAGAGAATTCAGGATTTTAATGAGCTATCAGATCCTGAGGCAGCAGAGGAACTACACCAGCAGCAAATCCTGTTTGCTGCCCTGTTCCTTGGCGCAGGATCCTGCTCGAGGGTACTGACACACTGCTCCCTTCTGCTGGAGGAGAAAAGTCTTTTTGTGCTGAGAATAATGAATGGCCTGAGCCAAACCATAGCCAGATGGTCCCAATCAGCAGTTGTTTATACCCAGACCTGGGAGAACAGGTCAGGCAAACCCCCTGACCCTAATACTGTCTGTAGAAAAATAATCAATTTACAAGGCCAGGCAGAGCGACCTGTGAGCCCTGTTTGTTGATCCAAGACATAACGGCTCAATAGCTTTAATTATTAAAGCCAGAACAGACAACCATTGATCCTCCCACTTAGTGCCATCTCTGCAGCCTCAGGGCCAAGGATTTAGAGCAGGGGAATTTGCAGGGATAGAGAGAGAACCAACTTTGAATGACTGATCCGCTGGATCACCAAAATTTTGGACCCTGATTTTGAAATGCAGGATCCACCAGTCCATTCGTTCCAGCATCTCAGAGCGATCAAGTGATGCCCCTTCTCTGAGAACACAAGTTCCGACTTTTCAGCTTAACAAGGCATTGAAAAAGTCATTTATGGAGTTGACCCAGATCATCTTTTCTCTCCAACAGTTCACAAAGCAATCGGTGTAAAGGACATTAATCAAGTTGGCGCCAAGAGGTAATTGAAGACAGTAATTACTCAGTTTTTATAGAGCTGGAAGTGTAATAAGGATTTTAAGAAAGTAATAAGTGAAGCTTTCTGCAGAGAGATCCCCTGGTGCACACAGTTTAGCCAAGGGCCCGTCTTTTTGAAAATACATTTTCGTGTAGTTATTACATCACTGTCTTGCTGGGACATCTCTCCTGAGCTTTTGTAAATGTAATGGGCTCTGCTGAATCTGAATCCACCATCTCTGCATCCCGAGTTTCCGTGTCAGATTGACATCTCTAATGCAGCAATAATGCAGGAAACAGCAAACACACATTTTTATGCTTTACCTTCTCCCAGCTCCTGCCTTCCCTGCTCCAACCTGGCAGATTTCTGTCAGGCGCCCAATTTTTCGTTCTGCTTTGGAAGCCATGACAAAAAGGATCTGATTAAATTTCCCAAAGGCACATTCAGCTCGTGCAGCAGCTCTTAGGCTTTTTGTGGTCAAAAATGGAGGCAAATTTTCCCAGCAGGCTCAAAGGACATTTCATCTGCTTAAATCACAAGACTCTGCAACAGAAAGGAAAACTCGGATGAAGCAGCAAATTTACCTTCACTTAAACCTGATGAAAATTGACAAAAGCTCCCTGTTTATGCAGAATATCCCAAGTTCAGTGAGATGATGGTCCAATCATTCCCTGATTCCTTAGTCCTTTTTGGGATCCATCCCCCATTGCCTCGAGTGCAAGACTCCTGAGTCCTCTCCTTACTTGGTGCTGGTTCCTTACAGGCTCTGAAGCACAAACCTAAATTGCTCCCAGCCTTTGTTGCTCCACCTTTACTTACTTTTCTCTGAATTATCTCCTTAATTCTTTGAAAATGGGATTCCTGCTTGCTGGGCACCTCTTCTGTCCAGACTCATCCCTTGAATTACAGATGGGGACCATAAACTCTTGAAGGTAAGCAGCAAATGTGCTTTAATTTGTATATTTGCAAATTGGTTTGCACAACAGGGTGGCACAAGCAGGTGCTGCTGGAACAAGAAGCCTCAGTTGTGGCTGAATGGGTTAATTAGGGGGAGGTGGTGAAAAGCTGGTGTGATGTCCCAGGCCCACACACTCAACCTCAGAATTTCTACCACGTTTGACATTAAGGCTCAACGTGACCCTGCTTCTTTTAAAATTATTTTAACGTAAGTTCCAGCTACATCTGCATTCAAAAATTCTGCATGCGTTCCATCATTCCAGCAGGTAGCTGCAAGAGGAAGCCCAAGTCGAAGAATTATTTGGGGTATGTCTGGTTCTGGCTCTCCTCCAAGGGCAGACAGCTCATTACCAGCAAAGCACTTCTGTCCTACGGGGTTTTGTGGCTTTCTGGCTCAGATCTTTGATGAAATTTCATTTCACGACAGGTCTATTCACAATATCTCCTCCCTAACTAGGACCATTCCCTCTGGAGAGAGAAATCTTCCACGCTGTTGCTGGGATGGGATCCACCTGGACTGCTCCTTCAATGGCTCTGCTTCAACCTCTTCCGTGCCTTGCAGCCAGCAAAGTCCTCCGGAGCTCCAGGAAGAGAAAACTGGGCTTGAATTAATCACGCGTGGTTCTAGATGCATTTGCCGCATCACACAACTCATCCCTGCATTCACCTGTTGGTCTCATTAGTTTTGATTAAAATTTGGTAGGGGATTCTAGGACCTTCCAGTGACCCATTGTGGTGTGTGCTGGAAATTTATTCAGGTCAATTAGACGTCTGCCACGTTCAGACTCGAGGGCCATGACATATGTTGGCTCAACAGGGTACGGCAACAAGGAGAAATTGAATTTGCATCCCGAGCAAGGTGCCACAACGGTGTATCAATATCGGTTTTTAATGAGATGTGCTGGCTTTCACAGGCAGCAAAAAGTGTAAATTTATGCTAAAATGTCAACAAATGCCAGTCAAAGGAATCTCTGTGTGGTGCCTGAATGCAAAAGACACAGAGGGATAGGAGGAGTCATTTGGATCAGATTGTGGGCTCCAAGAACTGCATCAACTTGCATTTATTTGGCTGCACTTGCACAAGGTAAAAGCCCCTTCCAGCTGCTCTTTGCCCACTTCAGAAGGAACTGTCCGAGTTTTAGGAGACCAATTGCCCCCAAATATACCACAAACACCCCACAGAAACCCCATACCCACCACATTCATCATCCCTTTGTGCTGGGCACTGCTGAGGGACCCCCTCGAGTGCTGTGTCCAGTTTTGGGACCCTCAGGACACAAAAGCCACTGAGGGGCTGGAGCGTGTCCAGGGAAGGGAATGGAGCTGGGAAGGGGCTGGAGCCCCAGGAGCGGCCGAGGGAGCTGGGAAAGGGGCTCAGCCTGGAGAAAAGGAGGCTCAGGGGGGCCCTTGTGGCTCTGCACAACTCCCTGACAGGAGGGGGCAGCCGGGGGGGTCGGGCTCTGCTCCCAGGGAACAGGGACAGGAGGAGAGGGAATGGCCTCAGGCTGGGCCAGGGGAGGTTTAGATTGGATGTCAGGAAAAATTTCTTCCCTGAAACAATTGTCCAGCCTTGGCCCAGCTGCCCAGGACAGGGGTGGAGTCCCCATCCCTGGAAGTGTTCAAAAAGAAGTAGAAGTGACATTTTGGGATATGGTTTTGTGGGCGTGGGGGTATTCAGTCAAAGGTTGGACTTGATGATCTCGGAGGTCTTTTCCAACCTTAATAATTCTCTGGTTCTATGACTTTCCCAAGCCACAGGGTGGTTACAGAGGCAGGAAGAGAATCCAGAATTCCAGAATTCCGATGACACCGGACTAACAGGGACCCTCCCATTTACTTCCATGTATAAAGTGAGTGCAGACACATACACAGACTGCAGCCAGGCATGTTAAAATGTAAAAATATATAATGGACTAATGCAGCTCCCTCAAAAACACATGGCCTGTTCACTCATAGAATCCCAGAATATTTTGACGTGCAAAGAACCTTAAATTTCATCTCATTCCAACCCCCTCCCATGGTCAGGGGCACCTTCCACTGGACCAGGTTGCTCAAATAGTGGATTTTGGACACTCAGGATACTGAACAGAGGCCACTGATTGATTTGAATGCTTGCTTTATTTCTAATTTCTTTGGTCTAAAAAGTAACTTCTTCACCAGTTTAGCTGAGTAGCTGTTCTCTGCCAGTTGTCCCAAATGGAGATTATTGTACACATTTTCCATAATTAGCTAATTTAACCAGCTAATTTAACATTAATAGCAAATCTGTGAGTTGAACACCAGCAAATGAGCTCATTAAAGAGAAAAGGACTTGTGCTCTCTCCTTTCTTGTTCTTTTTTTTTTTTCCCATCTAGTTTTGCACTTTTAGCAAGATGCTCTGGGGAAATCAGGATTTCAGGGAAATTTGGATGATCAAATAAATAGGGTTTTACTGAGGAATTAAAAAGGATGCGCCAGAATGTCAAAAATCTTTTTCAGGAAGACGCCAGCATTGTCTGTCCCGTTTAGGAAGGACCCAAGGCTAGAGGACCCCACACAGGCTTTTCTTAATCCATTTTTCTTTGTTCTCTGAGGGTGTCAGTCTCCTCAAGTGCTGCACCCTCAGTTACTTCTCCAGCCCTGGAGCTTGCTGTGAACATTGATTATCTCAGAGATAAAGCTGAGGACTTGAGTGCACGTTATCGTGACTCCCACATTAGTGTGACTCAGGACACAGGGATTTCATTGCCTACTCACCCAAAGGCTTCCTCTAATCCTTCACTGCTGCAGATACTGCAGTGGGACCAGGTGACACCCAGAGGTCTCTTCCCACCTCAACCATTCTGTGTTTCTTTCTTCTTTGCTGGTGTCTGTTTGTGAAATTTTGGTGCTAAAACAAGGGATGAGCGTCCACAGGTAAAACATTACAATGCTCAAGTGGCCCAGCCTTGGAGTGTGAAAACTCTGTTATCTCCAGACACCTGTGGATACCTCTGTGTTATCTCCAGGTACCAGCTCTGCTCCTGATCTGTGCCTGGACAGACTCTGCAGCCCTGCTCAGGTGCAGATGTGTTTCTTCTCAGGGTCTGAAGCACTCCAGAAGATGCCTTGGGTGAGAAAATACACGGGAGGTTTAGGGATCAGGGGAAGTTTAGGATGGATATTGGAAAAAATTTCTTCACCAAAGGGTATTCAAGCATGGAACGGGCTGCCCACGGCAGTGGTGGAGTCACCAGGGAATCAGAATCATGGAAAGGTTTGGGTTGAGAGGGAGCTTAAAGTTCATTTCATTCCACCCCCCTGCCATGGGCAGGGACACCTTCCACTGTCCCAGGGTGCTCCAAGCCCCGTCCAGCCTGGCCTTGGACACTTCCACGGATCCAGGGGCAGCCACAGCTGCTCTGGGCACCCTGTGCCAGGGCCTCACCACCTTCACAGCCAGGAATATTTTCCTAATATCCCATCTAACCCTGCTCTCTTTCTGTTTGAAGCCGTTGCCCCTTGTCCTGTCACTCCATCCCTTGTAAACAGTCCCTCTCCATCTTTTTTGCCAGCTCCTTCAGGTACTTGGAAGGTCCCAATTAAGTGACCTCAAAGCCTTCTCTTCTCCAAGCTGAACAATCCCAGCTCTCCCAACCTTTCCTCCCAGCAGAGCTGCTCCATGCCTCTGATCATCCTGGAGCCTCCTCTGGGCTCTCTCCAGCAGCTCCAGGTCCTTCCTGTGCTGGGACCAGAGCTGGAGGCAGCTCTGCAGGTGGTGATGCCTTGAAGTGGCTACCTAAAAAAACAGACACTAGATAAAGAGTAAGGGAATAAAGGTAGGGATTTATTTGAAGGGCTTTCAAAGGTGCACCCTGGGGAGCCAGAGGCTATTTCCAGAATGGACCCCGAGATGGACAACGAGTCACGAGTTTTTCACACTTTTATAGGTTTGGTCCATTTGCATATCAGCATAAATTCACCAATTAAAACTTTAGCTAACGATATAATTTCTTCAACTTCTCCACCTCTCTTGCGGTCCTAGTTTACACCTTTGGGCCTAGGACAGTCTGAGTGTCCTTGAATAGTAAGCTCAGAGAAGCTTTGTTGTGTCTGTCTAGCCTAGGAGAGCAGCTAACGAGCTACAAGAAACTTCAGAGTTACACACTAAGGGATCCAGAACCTGAGAAATATAAAAGTTAAAACCTAAGGCATCAGCGGGGCCTCACTTGAGCGGGGCAGAGGGATCCCCATGGAGGGGTTTAAAAGCCATGTGGATGTGGCACTTGGGGACATGGGTTAGGGGTGGGCATGGCAGTGCTGGGGGAATGGTTGGATTCCATGATCTTAGAGGGTTTTCCCAACCTTAATGATTCCATGATTCCATGATCTCGGGAGGAGGTGTTGGACAGGAGGGTTGGCAGGAGAGGGCAGCTCCATCTCACCCCATCACGGGGTGAACAAAACACAGTCACACCCAGCTTCCCAGAAAAAACAGTTCAAGGAACTGTTCCAGGAGCAACTGGATGTGGCACTCTGTGCTCTGGTGCGGTTCACAAGGTGGGGATCAAAGGCTGGACTCAATCTTGGAGGCCCTTTCCACCCTCAGTGATCCTGTGATCCATCCAGCGGGAAGTGGCACCTGGAAGTGACATCAGCTCTGCTCCTCTCAAAAGCTGACTCAACTCATCCCCCGTTACTTCAGCTGGAGATTCCACTCTTGTTTTGGACAGATTGGAACATCCTTGCACAACTTTGAAGCCACATTAATCCTCACTTCAGCGTGTGTGTGTATGAATAATAGATCTTCCGTGCTAAAGCTATCAAAGCTCCTGCAGCAGCTGCTCGGCTCCCTTGGGCAAATCTCCTGGAAAGGAGCTGCAGCAGCAGAGCAGATTTGCATGTTTGATGCATTGCTGTGTCTCGGTTTCAAAGCAGACAATCTGTTGGCTCTCAGCTCCTTGCATGCCTGTTGAAGCCAAGGTGCTGGACTGCACCAGTAGAAAGTGTGGATTTTTTTTTTTTTTTAAGACACGGAGAAGTCTTTCCCTCCCAGGAGTGCAATTTATATCTTGATTAATCTAAAAGTTTGGGGCTTTCATGCTGAAGGGTGCGAGGGGGTTTTTTAAGGAGCGTGGGTAAGAGTAAAGAGGAAAGGAAGGCATATGTGGAATCGCTTTCATCCTGGAAAATCAGCTATGCTGGAGGCAAATGCTGTGCCTCAGCGGAGCAGAGACAATTTCAGGTAATTAATGTTCTTCCTTTACCAGCACTGGGAAAATCAGGGACTTTAGCGGGAGATTTATACAACTTTATGTCAAAGCTTAAAGCAGCTGTGGAAAGGGGCCGATACACAAGGGAAGGTTCAGAATCTGCACCCAGGAGCTTGGCCCTGAGTCAAGGATGCTGAGCTGGAGCTGAGGGGGTTTAAGCCACTTTCTCCCCTAGGCAGTGAGTTTTTCCAGCCATTTTTCTTATCCTGACCCAGACAACCTCCTGACAAACCCACACTTGGCAAATACGGGCAGTAAATCCCTCACACCCCCAAGCAGTTGGGAAGCAAACCCCCACAAACACAAGCCTCCCCTCGCTGACAGCAGTGCAAAAAGATTTTCAGCATCTCTGTGGACAGCTTGACCAGCCAAGAAAGTTTCATCGTGGACTTTAGAAAGTAAGAACTGCCAAAAGTCAAGCTGACATAAAACCACTCATGGACATGAACCCTAATATCAAAAAGTCCCTCTGAAGTGGCCTTGCTGTGGCATAAGGATGAGGATTTCGATTGAAGATTAGCAAGATCTTGATCACAAAATCCTCTTTCAACCAGCCTGGCCCACCACAACTCACTCTGGGTGTTTGCATCTGATTTCTTTTCAGAAGAGCCCACCCAGCCACACAACTGCCAGTCCATGGTGAGGATTTGGCTCTGTTCAAGTGTGGGATGGACTCACCCTTGCACCTCTGCTCTTCTCCCACGTGCAAAGTGTTGGGCCTTACAAAGTCCTTGGACCTACAAAGAATCCTCCAGAAATATCCTGCCTGAAATGCAGAAAAAGGCAGAAAAGAATTGACATTGTGATTTCTACACTTCCCTAGGTTATTATACAAACAATTTAATTCCCAGATTCTAACATAAAGAACTTAATTCCTGTCTTCCACCTTCTAATGTGTTGTCTGTCCTACATTTGATTATATGGGATTAGAGTGAGAAGATATTATCTTTATCTTTATCCTTAACAGGAGGAGAAAAGGAAAATATTTACTTTTGTGGCTCATTTATCATTAGCTGGAAGACCCGTGAAGGTGCCTATTGATATTCAGAGGTGACTTCTCTACTCTTAAAGCAACCCTGGAGGTGAAAAACCTCTTCCTCCGGGTTGGAGCTCCACTCCCAAGCTGTCTGACCTTTGGATTTGTATTTCTGTGAGTTAAATCAGTGTCACAGCCCGGGGAGGGCTGAGGGTGCCCTGACAGGAGCACAGAGACCATTTCACTCCTGGTTTTCATGCCTGAAGGTCTCTCTGCTCCCCTAAAAAGCAATTTGCGCTCCCTTCCCCAGCAACACCTCCGAGCAGCAGGGAGGATTTGGCTCTCCGGGAGCACAGGAGATGGTTTTGTACGGGGTGAAATCCTACAGGCAGCAGAAGGATGAACCAAAATACGAGGCAGAGACTTCTCCTCCCCTTTACCACCTGCAATTTGCAAAGCCGTGGCTGGGGGCAGCTAACAAAGCCCAAACAAATCCCAGGTGCCTCCCAAACAAAAGGCTAATTTAATTTCAAATTGATTTGCGCTCTTGGTACAAGACACTTGATTTTGTACCGCTCAGCAGTAGCACAGAAATAAAAAGAGCATCTAACACTGATTAACATCTGAGTCACGGCTTGCTGGGAATGTTGCACCAGCTGAATGAAACCGTTCGACTGGCACAGGAACTTCCCGACAATATTAAACTTTTCCTGGCGGAATTTGCCGCCCCTCCTTCATTTGTGCATATGCTCAGCACATGGTCCCCAAGCTTGCAGGCTGATTTCGCCATCTACAAAAGGCACGCTGACTTTCCATCAATAAGATGCACGTTGCTGTTTGACAAGAACAATGTGCTCCAAGAACGGGCTCACAATAGCTCCTATCAATCAAGCGCTCTGTGGAAAATCAAAGATGACAATGAAACCCACAGCATTAAATAACCCACGGTGCTGGAAATTAATCAGGAATCCTGGGTGCTTGAAAAACAAATGTGTTTTTAATAAATTGGATTTGAGTATCACTTACAAGCCCTGGGTTACCAGCTGAGTGGAGACTGGTTTGATTTGCACTGATAAACTCCAGGGGAGCTGCTGCCTCTGTATATCCAAGCCATTGATGTCACCGTGAGCCTGCTGGGCTTGGTGACATTTAAGCAATGTGGACACGATTCTTTTTAATACATACAGAATAGATTTTATCAAAAAAAACCCCAACCCAAGGCTCTGATCCTGCTCTCAACCATCCCCAAACAATCCGAGGGTTAATAAGAACCTCTGAGCAGAATTTCAGTAACAGTTCACCCCTTGATGAAAGAGAATGAAGAGCTTGTGACAGAAATTGGAGAGGGACTTGGGACAAGGCGTGGAGGGACAGGACCCAGGGAATGGCTTCCCAGTGCCAGAGGGCAGGGCTGGATGGGATCTTGGGAAGGAGTTCCTGGCTGGGAGGGTGGGGAGGGGCTGGGCTGGAATTCCCAGAGAAGCTGTGGCTGCCCCTGGATCCCTGGAAGTGTCCAAGGCCAGGTTGGACACTGGGGTTTGGAGCAGCCTGGGATAGTGGGAGGTGTCCCTGCCCATGGCAGGGGTGGGATTGGATGGGCTTTAAGATCCCTCCCAACCCAAACCATTCCATGATTCCGTGATCCTGTAAATTAGTGGTGTCTCTGAATGTCTGAGTGGAAGAAGCTTGGGTGTGACAGGAAAAGGGAAGGATAAACCTCTCCAGGAGCAGCAGCAAGGGTAAACAAGACCAGGATTTTTAAGTTCTCACTGCACCTACTGTTAGTTCACCCTGGGCAAGGGGAGAGTGAGTTACCTGTTTTCATTGCTTTTCCTTCTTGCCTCACAATTTCCAAAGTCCAGAAAGAAGAAAAGATCGTTCCATTGTTTTCCAACAGGCTCTTTCACTCCTTTCCTCCATCCTTCCATTCCAAGGAAACCAGAGTATTTCAGAGAGTCCCTTGGTTACCAGACTATGGACTGAATCCCCTCTCCCATATTCTTGTTCAAACAACACACTCTCCGAGGTCAGGGAAACACTGACTATAATTCCTGCATTTGGTTTTGGAAATTAACACCTGAAAGAAGAATTTCATCTACCAAGGACTAGATTTTAACAGCACAAACCATGGGAATTTAGCCTGGAATTTGGGGAAGACTTGAGTTCCTTATCTATTCCACTGAGTGATGTCTCCTCTTAAGCAACTGAAAATGCAGTAGGCAACTGTACCTCAGAATTTTAATTATTTAATTGACAGGAATGTGCAGAGAAAGAAGAAGTTTATGAAGAGCAAAGTGAGTCTTCCAGTTCTTTTCTGCCCTGAGAACAGGAAGACAAAACTGAGAGGTGACAAATTCAAAGTTGAGGTGAAAAGGTATTTTATCAAAGATTTCTTAATTAATCTGCAAATCTCACTGCCCCAAAATAGTGCTGGGGCTTGGAGACTTGAAGCACTGAAAGCAAAGGCATGGATGCTATTTTGTCAAATTAAAACAGGCAGCTGAAATAAACGCCCATTTTCAAAGGAGCTCAGAGCAGACAAAATATTGCCAAGCTTCAACCACATCCTGACTCTCAGCGGCCGGGAGCAAACTCCTCCCAAGACACAGGGCAGGGAAGAGCTGAGCCACCTGGGAGTCAAATGGCACTGGCTGCCCTCAAAGACAGCATCAGGAATTACACAGCCACTGCTCTGGGTATCCATGGACATCCCCATGGGGACATCCCCTATCAAAGCCTTCTGATCCGAACAGGAAGCTCCTTCCTTTCCAGGATGAGCGTCTCCGGCATCATTTGATGCAAACATGGGAACATTATCTGAGTCGGTCTCATCTGTAACCAAATTCCCGTTGATTTCAGTGGGAACTATTACTCTAATCCACACAGGATTAGCAGACTTCAAAAAAGATTTGAAAGCACAAAGCTTGAGTGTTTAAATCCCACTGATCTCAGCTGGAGCTGGGAGCAGATCCAAGGAGAAAGTGCTGAACCCCTCACTTGTGTGGTTTCTTGTCCAGCCCAGCCAATCTCATCCATCCTGGACTCTTCCCTGCAATTAGGTTGATAATTAAGAAATAACAGCATAATATAAATGGAGAGTTGCTGGCTAGCACGGCTAACATCAGGGATAAATTGAGCAGTAATCTGCAAAGGATGTTATTGCCATTATAAAAATAAAGATCTGTCTCCCCAGCCAATCAATTCAGCAGATATATACCAACAATCAAATTGTTAAAAATGACTTCTATAAATTACCCAGTCTTCCATCTAATGGAGTCAGAAACATCTGTGAGACAATTTAGAGCTGATATAACCATACGTCGGGAGCGCTTTTTCATCCTGCTGCCTTTCCATTCTCTTCAGAGCTGCTGTGCTGGAGCAGGCAGCTTTGTTTAATGCACCCATGTGAAAACAGCCTGGATTTCACACCACGGGTTAGCAGAGTCATTTTGGCAGAAATGCTCCAGAATATATGCATTTAATATGGGTGGAATAATTCAATTTCCTCAGTATTATTTCAGCTATGCCGTTGCAATCTCCTTAATTCTTCATGAAACCCTCTGGGCTTGGGGGATGTTGCCGGGTTTTTATGATCTGCCATCGTTCTTTCAAATGAATGTGGAAAGACACACAGAGGAGCAGTTCTGATCATGTATTGTTTAGTCAGATATAGTGGTGATTTCAGCTAAATCTGAGCGATTTAGCACCTTGCTTTGGCCAGGGGAGCCCTGGATGGGGCCCAGGTAGGGGCTCTGAGGAACCTGATTGAGTGTAAGGTGTCCCTGCCCATGGCAGGGGCTTGGAATGAGATGATTTTTAAGGTCCCTTCCAACCCAAACCATCCTATGATTCTCTGGTTCCGTGGCTGCTGCCACTTGGGCTTAATCCCAGAAAGGATAAAGGGATTGAAAGGTGGAATGCTGTTCCATTTGCAGCTTCATCCTGGCCGTGCCCCAGCCCAGCCCTCTCCAACTGGAAGCCACCAAGTGGCACGGCTGGAAGCCACCAAGTGGCACCTCTGTGCCTGCAGGTTCACACCAGGGTGTGAGTTTCTGGAAGGGACAGGGTGGAAGGAGTGCTGAGCCCATGCTGGCTCCCGGACTGAGCCATTACTGGAACAAATGCAGAAAATCCTGGCTGGGAAGGGTAGAGACGTTCTCAGGGTGAGGCAGTTTCGTGGGCAGGACTCACGCCTCAGGCAATCCTGTGAGTTGCAGGAGAAGAGCTGGTGGCCGCTCAGCTGGGCTTCCCAGTCCATGGAAAGTTTGGACACTGTTGCCCAAGAATCCCTCAGTAACCTTTGCTCTGCATCAGGAATTAAATCCCTCCCTGGCTTCCGAAGGCCCTGCCTCTCCACGGCTGCCGAACCAGTGCTGGTTTTTAATGCAGACAGCAGAGGAGAGCTCATTTCTCTGTCTGGGCACAATGTGTGATAATCCAGGCTCTGTAAATTAAATTTGGGCTGCAATTTAAGCATAGAGGGATTTGGCAAGACCCAGAGCTGCCAGCAAGCAGACGCTGCCACGATCAGCTCAGTGCAGAGCGGACATGGAAGGGGAATAAAGCTGGGAACAGTTGGGTCTAAAATCTCATCTGTGTGCAAATGTGGCTGTTCCTAATTTTTCAAATAGGACGTGCACAGGTGAGACCTGCTCCTTCTGAAGCTTTGCAACTCTCATGTTGGTTTAAACTAATTTTGCATGAACCTCACTTTCAAACATTAAAATTAGCTCCAACTTCCCTGGCTCCCTCTTGTCTGCTCTACGGACATTTTCTTCTCCGTTTCAGACTTTAATTCCCCTTTCAAAAACACTCTCCCCTCCACAAAAAACACTCTTCTAGATTCTTCTGTGATTCCAGTCATTGTCCCATCTCTTTTCACTTCTTTTATCTATGTATCACTCTTACATTCATTTTTTTTCCCCTCCCCATTCACCTTCTTCCACCCAGCATCATCTGTCTCCATGGAAATCACTTTGGAACGATTCCTGCCTGAACAAGTGGCCAAACCTTGCTTTATTTTCATCCCCCATCATGATCTTTCCCTTTGAGTTCTTGCTGTCTCTTGACTTCCATGGCTTGGTGGCACTGTCATCTCTGTGGATACTCCCTGAGTATTTCTCTCTCTGCAGCCATCCCCTTCTTCCTCCCACTTTTCCCTGTATTTTGGGATCCTCCGGGGTTTTGTACCCATCACGGGGTAATTTCAGTCCAAGGCAGGTTTGAAACTCTCCTGTTCGTCAATGGCTTGCAGGGATCCGCCTTCTGTTCTCCAGCCCATCTCTTCTGATTTGCATCTTCCACCACCTTCCTGAGGTCTCAATTTGCATTTTCTTTCATCTGGGGAGCACAGATTGGGTGACATTAATCTGCTCTGCCTGACCTCATTTCACATTCGGGACCTTGTTTATCCCATCATTCATTTTCACCATCCACTCGCCCGCAGTTGTTTACAGCTTTATCTGAATTTCCACTGGGGATCTCCAGGAACTGCGGAACTCAGCTCCAGCTTCCCGAAGGAGTCACTTCCCTCTGAACTCCCTCTATTACCTCTGTTAACTAAACACACTTAATAACACCATTCTTCTTCTTGCCTTCTGGCTGATGAAACCGAAGATCATGTTTGACTTCTCTTTTCTCCCCTTTCCTCCTGAATACTGTGACAATCCACCCCTCCCTTATTTGTCCTGACAGCTAAATTACCTTCCCACCTTTCCTAAATCAATATGCCACTGTCTATCTCTGCTTCATCAATCCCTAAAATGTTGCTCCCGTGGCACTGGTGACGAGGGACTGCTGTTCCTGGAACGAAGCACCTTGAGATACACAAATGATGCTGAGCAACTCCTGAGGCCCTGGCACAGGTTTTCCAGGGAAGCTGTGGCTGCCCCATCCCTGGAAGTGTCCAAGGCCGGGTTGGATGGGGTTTGGAGCAACCTGGGACAGGGGGAGGTGTCCCTGCCCACGGCAGGGGGTGGCACTGGATGAGCTTGAAGCTCTCTTCCAACCCAAACCATTCTGAGATTCTATGATTAATGACTCCTAAACCTCCCAATCTCTGTCCCATATTTCCCAGACTCTCTAGACGTGCTGAGATGCCTCACTTGCTTTTCGTGCCGCCTGAGGAGGGCAGAGTTCACAGAGCAGGTTAATAAAAATGCTTAATTTTCTTCTTACTGCTTGCTATCCTCAGCCAGGGAAAACCCATCCTGCAGTGGACTGATTTCATGGCAAGGTGCATCTACTTTGGGCAAGGTCCATCTCTTTTGTGCCAAGCTCTCCGTACCTCGTTTTCTGACTCGGAGAGTGACAAATAGCAGCAATAATTCCAAATGTCAACTGGCAGAGAGCCCCTGCTCCTACACGTGCTCAGTCCCGACACAGTCACTTATCCCTGAGCGTAGGAGGTGTTCCATCCTTCATTCCACCTGCTCCGTGTCGTTCCCAGCATGGAATTTGCTGCTTCCACGAGTGGGCAATTTAAGTAACGACGATGTAACCACGACAATCTGCCCTGGGGACCATTTGAACCCGAAATTCCAACTTTTCCCACCCGTCTGCCCATCCGAGCCGTCTCTCTCGGAACAGCTGGAGTGGATCCGAGGTGTCAGTGGGATCCTGTGGCCATTAGGCCAGCTCAGCAGGGCTGCCCTACACGGACATGCTCGAGATACCCAGCAAAGCAGCAGGGCCACCGTGCTTGAACTTCACTTTGCATTTCAGCAGCAGCCAAGCAGTTCAGGCTCCCGGAACAATGACAGTGGGATAATGAACTGGCTGGGATGAGGAGAGGGAGGAGGAAGACCCACAGCATTCCTGCTTCTTGCATTGCTACCAAGCCAGGGGAATGCTGGTTTAGAGATCATGTTTGATAGTGCTGCATGTCCAAATACTGAAAAGCCCATTGATGGGAGTATTTACACACAGCAAGATAGACTGGGAGAGCTGGGGGTGTCCAGCCTGGAGAAGGGAGGGATCTGGAGAGACCTTAGAGCCCCTTCCAGTGCCCAAAGGGGGCTTATAAAAAGGAGGCAGAGGGATATTTTATACAGGCAGATAGTGCCAGGACAAGGGGAGTGGTTTTAAACTGACAGAGAGCAGGGTTAGATTAGATATTAGGAATAAATTCTTGGCTCAGAGCATGGTCAAGCACTAGAACAGGGTGCCTGGAGAAGCTGTGGCTGCCCCTGGATCCCTGGAAGTGTCTAAGGCCAGGCTGGACAGGGTGTGGAGCAACCTGGGATAGTGGAAGGTGTCCCTGCCCATGGCAGGGGGTTGGAATGAGATGAGGTTTAATGTCCCTTCCCATTCCATTTTTTTTGTGGTTCTGGGGTTTACGTTGGCCGATTTGTCTCTACAGACAAGGGAGAGAGACTGGAGCTGCTCCAAGGGCATTGCTGAGCAGAAGGTTAAGACAGGTGAAACAGGGAACTTCTCCCACCCAGGAGAACCCAAAGATAACTCCCCAGCTCGTCTGGTTCATGTGGAGATGCAGATCCCTCCCAAGGAATCTTTGTTGATCCCACAACCATTCTGAGTCGGGTCTAACTGGAGATGTGGCTGTGTGCAAAGCTGTGATGGTTTAGGCCAAATTCAGGGAAATGTCCAAAAGGAACGTCTCCTCAAGGGAAGGCAGGTTACAGCCACCCCTCCCCCCAACCGGGTTTGGGAAAAAACAAATTTTCCTCAGAGGAAAGTGAAGGAGAAAATAAAAACTATTTATTTAACAAACACACAGGAAGATAATAATATTAATGCTAAATAATAAAATCTCTCGCTCTGGAGAGAAAACCGGAAAGATTTTAGAGTCCTTCTGTGGGTGTGATCTCTCTCCTCCTCCTCGGAGCTGGGTCGGCATGGGGGGCCCCCCTCCAGGCCGGTGGAAGGTCCCCTGGTGGGGTTCTGATGTTCTGGTGTTCTGAACAAGTCCAGAAGAGAAGAAGGGAAAAAAAAGCCAAAGTTCCAAGAGAAAAAAACTCAACTCTCCGTCTCTCTCCGAAGAAACACAGCCGAAAAGCTGGCTGAAAAGGCAGAAGCAGTGCCTCCCCGCTCCTCCGCCGCGGCAGAAGAAAATAATATCCGTGTCCTTGAAGCACAAACTGTTTTGAAAAGTTCGCTCAGTTTTTTTCTCTGTCTCTTGCATCCAGTTTTAAAGGCATAGAAAGGCTCAGGAATCATGTCTGGGCATAGAGCGGTGATAGGGGATACAACAGCATAAAGTCACCCCGAGACAAAAGCTGAGCACTCCAGGGCAGGATGAAGCACTTCCTGTCATAACCTGCCACGTTAAGCACCAGCAGAACCCAGGCTGATGTGATCCAGCCCGGCAGACTGCGTTACCCCCGTGTTACACGCTGGGAACACGTGCAATGTGTCAAGGCGCTTCGTCAGGCAAGGTAGTGATAGAAATAAAATAAAACTCAGCCGTTCTCTTAGCATCTCTTCCGTTTTTCCATTTGCAGTCGCAACTGGGGAGTACCTTACTCAGTCAGAACATTCCCAGCATGGATTTAGCACTGCTGCTAAATTCCACGTCCTGCTACCACCACTTGCTTTCAAGCCCCGGAATGAAAACACCAAGTGAAATCACCTTTGGGAGGAAAAGACAAATGGAGCATTTCCTAGACAGAGGAACACATCACATCAAGAACCTGAGATCTGCACCACGACTGTTCCCGTTCAGAAAACATCCCAGCGGTTCTGTTACTCCAATTTATGCTGTGAGTTGTGGATTTGCTTCCAGATGAAATGGAGCTCAGTTGCCAGGTCTCTGTTTTAAAGCAGCCACAAAAAAAGGGGAAAATTGGGTCATTCCACTGCAAAAAAAAAAAAATAGTCAGGCAGGCCTGACCTCTTCCTTCATTTAAGGACCTGAATTTTACAAATTTATAGACAGGAATGTAAGAAAAAATGTCCCAGCTCACCCCAAAGGTGTATCTTGTTCAGTGTCCTGCTCAAACACCCAAACAGACTTGCTTGGTGCGCTCTCCCAGCCTCCAGAAATTTGTGGATAATGAATTTTGTAAGTCTGAATTGCCATCTTAGTGTTTAATAACCTTTAGGGGGTTTATCCACTCAGGCTTCTCTGAGCTGCTGGGAAATTTCAGCACCCACCTCTTGCAGCAGGGAGCGTGAGGCCTTTCCTTCTCTGCTCTGAAGACGTCACCTCCTCATTTCACTCATGTTCCCTTAATTCTTGGCTTAAAAAGTCAGTGAACAACTGTTTTCAATTCACTTTCTCCATGACCTTCATCTTTTTACAGATTTCTAACATAATTCTCCCTTTCCCCTTATTTTTTCCCCATTTCCCCGTACACAGAGACCTGTGGGGCCTCTGTGCCCATTCCTGCTGTGGGAGCCATCCCATTGCTTCCCAACCCTCCCATACAACCTTTTCCAGCTCCACTTCGTCCTTCCCAAGACCAGGAATCCAGTGTTACACACAGAACGCTGTGGCACACGGCACACACAAAACCCAAGGAAATCTTGGCAAAATCAGAGCTGTGCTGAGCTGCTGTGGCTGTGCAAGGATACGAAGGAGAGGGAATGGTGATAAATTGATCAGGAAAATAAAGCTGGAAAACACAGACAAGGGCTGAGGGCCGCCAGCTCCTCTAAGGATCATGAAAAATCATAAAAGAGGCAGCTTAATATCCCAGAATTTCTTTCCTGGGGAGGAATCAGTTGTCCTGATTAAGGACATTGCCTTGCTTGGCCACATTTGGTGTAAATTAGGATGTCTCTGGTGATATTGCAGAAGGCAGGAAAACCTTCAGCACCTGGTCATTCATTTGCCAAATGTTCAGGGATTAGCAGAGGTTAAACCGACTCCATAAATGTCAGATGTCGACAGCACCACAGTTCAGGAATAATAAACTTGAAGCAGAGGAAAGTTCCCTTAAAATATCAACCTTTCAGCCAGCAGGGCTCGTTTCGGGGTTTAAAAGATGCTGCACGTTACTGGCCCATAAATAATGGTAATGAAAAGGTCAAGCAACCTGTTAGGAAAATCTCACTGCTCGGTGAATGAGCTTGGAAAATCACAGCTGGGATGAAAATCCAGTGGTTCTTTTGTGTCCAGCCTGTCCTAATTCACAGAGCTAAACCCCGTCCTTGCTCTGAAACGATCTTGAAGTTGCAGTGACTGCACCACGTGTCAGAGTTGGGTCAGGCTAAACTTTTAACCCGTTTTTCCTGATGAGATTAGCAATGTCTTTCAGAAGGAAGTTTTGCTATTTAAAATAGCTTTTTCTTTTACGGGAACTTGTTAAAAAAATTTTGAAACAAGTGTTTTATCTGGAGGCAAAAAGAACAGCAAACAAAAAGAGCCAAGAAAGGAAAAAAGAAAAGAAATGTAGTAAGGGAGATGCAGCACGTGCCCCACCTATATCTCATATCCCTTCTAGACTCCAGCTGTGTATCATGGAGCAAATGACATCTCCTAATCCTCTTCTGACCCCCAGACCACTTTAATTAGGGCAGTGGAGCTGGGAAGGGGCTGGAGCCCCAGGAGCGGCCGAGGGAGCTGGGAAAGGGGCTCAGGCTGGAGAAAAGGAGGCTCAGGGGGGACCTTGTGGCNGGTGTTGGGTTGACAGTGGACTCAATGATCTTTTCCAAGCTTAACAATTCTATCATTCTATGAATAAAAATATATTACTCAATACAGATAACCCAGTATATTTTTTCCCAACGCTGCCAGAAAGCAGCATCTCTTTTTTTTCCTCTCCTTTTTCCCCTGTTGTTTCCAAACACTGAATATCTCTGGGAAAACAAGAAGCGGCTCAGAATTTACAGCAGGTTCTTTATTTTCCCCGTTAGATTGCAATAAAGATTAGGTAGGTCAGCGCTGCGCTGTTCAAAAGTTTATTTACTTCCCACTGTGATTTCTCCTTGAAAGAGTAAGGGCAGAGTAACCTCTGGATCTTCAAAAGCTCCGTCACTGCTGTGATTACTCCGAGAGAAATTTGGGTATTGTTGGGCTGGCAGCGAGCGTTCGATGCCGCCAGAGATTCCCGTTAATAGCTCAGGTGAGCCGAGAGGAGCCGCGGCTCCTTGGATGTTTCTATCGTGCATCTCATTAATTAATCTACTCCAGCCAGCTCTTCCTGATCCATTGCACATTCCCTGCTTATGCAGCCTTATCGACCCGACCCTGGGGAAAATCAATTCTTGTAATCTATCTTATTACATTTAAATATATGTACAGACCTTGATGTAGTACAGCAGCAGCGGGGCCTGGGAGAGGCAGGGAGAAAAAGTCTGGGAAGGGGGAGGAAAAGCCCTGCAGATCTGCCCCAATTTAGGGTTTTCCCAAGTTCAGGCCGTGATAAACTAAGAACAAGGACTTAGGCAAAAGGGTCACTTTAATCTCGGGTGAGAGCAAGCACAACCTGGGACATAAATTCCCAGAAATCCCAGAAATCCCAGAAATCCACGGCATGTCTGACCCTCCTGCTGCCTCCCCTGAGGATCCTTAAGTCTTCCAAGAGTCAGGCACTGATCACTTCCCTCTGGTGACCAGTGGCAGGACCCAGGGAATGGCTGGAGCTGTGCCAGGCCAGGTTTAGGTTCGATATCAGGAAAGGTTCTTCCCCCAAAGGGTGCTGGGCACTGCCCAGGCTTCCCAGGGAATGGGCACATTCCCAAGGCTGCCAGAGCTCCAGGAGCGTTTGGACACCGCTCCCAGGGATGGGGTGGGATTGTTGGGGTGTCTGTGCAGGGCCAGGAGCTGGATCCTTGTTGATCCCTTCTAACTCAGTGTATTCCATGATTCTATGAAGAGCCCTTAGAGTTCACGCTTTCAACTCTGGATTTCTGTGCAATTTTAGTCAAAATACAACATTTTTAAATGCAAACCCATTTTTCTTCATCAGTCCAATAAAAAGCGCATCATTATCCTTCTTTTGTCGTTATTAAACCTGTTTTCATATTTAAGTAGAACTTGGTTGGATGAGGTAACCTGAATTTCCACAAAGATTGCTGTTCACAGAAGCTGTGGCTGCCCCTGGATCCCTGGAAGTGTCCAAGGCCAGGCTGGATGGGGCTTGGAGCAGCCTGGGATAGTGGGAGGTGTCCCTGCCTATGGCAGGGGTGGCACTGGAAGATCTTTTGGGTCCCTTCCAATCCAAACCATTCTGAGATTCTTTTATCAGGCTGACAAAAAAATACAAAAGGCCAAAAAAAACCCCAATCTGGGGATGTAAAGGACTCACTTTGATTCCTGGGAAAACCATGGTGGGATTCTTCCTGTAACATATCCTTGGGGACAAGGAGGAAAATAAATAATCAGGAAGGGTTAGCATGGATTTGCCAAGCATGAAGCATTCCTGACCAGTTTAAGCAGGCTCTTCATGGGGATGTTTCGTGGGAGAACTGGAGTCAGTGGACACTGAAGCAGGAGAGGTTCAGACTGGAAATAAGGACAAATTTTGATATGAGACTGGTCAAGCACTGGGAGAAGTTTCCCAGCGAGGCTGTGCAGTCTCCAAGGTGTGGATGGAGAAACCCTTGAGGAACCTGGATGCATTTCAAGGGTGATCCTGCCTGGAGCAGGACCTCCTCAGGTCCTTTCCTGCTGAATGTTCCTGTGAATCCACAGCTCTGAAAGATTGTAGGACTCTCCGAGACACAGCTGCTGCCACGAGGAGGATGTCAAAGCTCCATTTCTCCTCGCTGGACACACCAGTTGTGAGCATTGCTCTGCTCTGACTTGAGGGATGGAGATGAGGAGTCCAGAGTGGCAACCAAAATTTACTGCTGGGTGAGCAGAGGTGATGCCAGACTGCAGAGAAACTTCGGTCTCTGCTGTCCAGGACAAAAGGATGATGTGGAAGTAGGAATTACATCCAAAAGAGAGATGATTGATTATATTTTCTTTATTTTGACTTTCAGTAAGTGAGACAGGAAGCAGAACAGACCCATCAAGGAATCAGAAGTTGATTGTAGACACCACAAAAACCCAAAGACAGAGGGTGGGTACACTGAGGCTGATCTGTAGAGCAGATGGAGCTGTTGATGTGAGCTATTTTTTGTTGAAAAGAAGTGAATGCCTTTAAAAGTGGCCAGTAAAAGCCCTGGGGATTATCCACCTAAGGAAAGGCAGCACAGAGTGCTCATGTCTGGCATCATCCCATTTCTCCTACGGGTTCATTTCAGATGGAAAATGGGTGAGTTTGCCCCATCAAGCTGAACCCAGCAAAGCCTTCCCGTGACCCAGAACCATCCACGAATGGATAGAAATGAGTGCAAGTGCCCCCAAAATAACGTGAAAATGCCATTTTCTAATGGGAATCTGCACAGCCTTCTCCTTTTTGCCCCTCTCCTTTGTTTTTCCTTCCCAAGCCGACTTTAGAGAGAAGGGACACGAGGATGTAAAGCCTTGCTCCGGCTGCCTTCGCTCTGACAACAGAGGCAATGACAAATCCGAGATGCTGCCAGCCCTCCTTCAAGGGCTGGATTGATGTCCCTGCCTCGTGCTCAGACCCAGCTGGGAGAAGGGGAATTAGGCCTTGTCTTTCAATTACTGCTGTTTTGCTCAGGGCCGCACATTGAAGCCTCCCAGCGGAGAAGTCCCTCTTACCGCTTATAATCCCTGGATTGTATTTGAAAATAAAGCTTTTAATTAAAACTGGCATTTCTCAGCTTCCCACTGGCAGCCAACATCTGCCTGTGAAGGAATATCTTTTGTGACACTTGCGGTACAGAAGCCCAGTGTTAAAGAGAGTAAATAATTCCCCTCCCTCCTGCCAGCGGACGAGACGTGCGAGATGAGCTCCTCCACACTTCGGGCCATGAAAGACCCCTCGGCATTTCCCAGCAGCCAGGGGGTTAATCCAGTGACCTGGCTGGACTCCAGCTCGAGTGATCTCTGTCTCAAATCCCCCACCCTGCAGTTCCTGAGTGATATAATCCCCTGCTCTGTCATTAGAGAATTGGAGAATCACGGAATATCCAGAGTTGGGAGGGCCCACGAGGATCATCCAGGCCAACTCCTGGCCCTGCACAGACAGCCCAGCAATCCCACCCTGGGAGCGTTGTCCAAGCCCTCCTGGAGCTCTGGCAGCCTCAGGGCCATGCCCATTCCCTGGGGAGCCTGGGCAGTGCCCAGCACCCTCTGGGGGAAGAACCTTTCCTGAGATCCAACCTGACACCGTTCCCCGGAGCTCGTGCACAACAGCCTTTCCCTGGGGGGCCCTTCCCCAAAATAATGCCAAGGCATCTTTTCCCAACTCCAAGATGCTGCTCCTGCTCTGAAGACAAACCTCGTGAAAAATGTCACCCCCAAAGCAATATTTTGGCAGAGTTTTCAGCAGCTGACAGGGACCATTTCGAACGCTGCAACCTCAGTAATACCAGAACACTGCCTGCATTATCTCACTTAATTAACAGCCAAGGATGAAGAGAGTCTTAACAATTTTGGCAAAGTTCTTTAAGGACTTGAACTGCACAATGACACAATTGAATCCTCTTCTTGAATTGAATCTTTTAAATGCGATGTGAATCTTTTTGTGTTCAAAGTGAGGATCTTGGCGTGTAAGTTAATTTTATTATGCCTCTCCTGAGGGCAAGGGTTTTTCCTCTGCTCACAGCTGCAGATTCTGATGTGGGGTAATCGTCTCTCGTCCTCCTCCCTGCACTTGAGGCACTTTATGTACCAAATCTGTCATGTTCAGCATAATCCTGGTGAAGGAGAATGGGGAGAGGGCAGATGGAAATGACTTACAGATAATATCTCTGACAGTCACATTAGAGTCATCTGTGCTCTGACTTTTACAAGTTTCACGATATTCTAGAATTCCATCAACCAAAAAAATGAGAAAGAAAAAAATCCCCAAGCCCAGGTGGGAAATGGTGATGACACAACACCAGACGATAAAAATCAACATCAATTACCCTCCAGCACTGGCAACCCTGGAGTCGTGAAAGTCGAGGAAAAACAATAAATAGAAAACAAATGTGGCCTCAGGAGTTTGTTCATAAATTTCCATGGCAATAGCGCTGCGTGTTCCCAAACCTGGAATAGCCTCAAATCAGATATTAAAGCTCAGAATCATCTCTGCTAATGCACCACTTCTGTCTGATACCACTGACATTACCCTGTAAATACTTTATGTTTTCAGCAGCTTTTCCCCTCCCATCGTTAAATATTTAACAGTTCTAAATTACTGGTGGGTTGTTTTGGCTGAGCTGCTTGGGCCGCGGACTGAGCCGTGCAGATGAGAGGAAATTGTTCATCAGTTCCACACTGAGGAAGGACATTTTGTGTTTCCATCTCCAATCCCTGTTATCACACAACCTCTTCTATCGAGATTGTGGCTACCCCATGCCTGGAAGTGTCCAAGGCCATGTTGGATGGGGCTTGGAGCCCCCTGGGATGGTGGAAGGTGTCCCTGCCCATGGCAGGGCTGCCACTGGATCATCTTGAAGGTCCCTTCAACCCAAACCTTCCCGTGAATCCATGATTTAACTTTTCCATCTCTTCTGCTGACACTTCCTGCTGAGTGGACGCATCTGCAAAAGAGAAAATGTTCCTCCAAACCCAACCGTAGCAAAACGTGACCCGTGGGAAAATCCCGACCAAAAAAAATATGCCTGGTTTGGGCACTTCCCAAAGAAGAATTACATTCTCCACAGGCTCTTTCGAAAAAATCTCACCCTTAAAGCATTTTAGGCCCTTGAACAACAGATGTGACAGAAGTGGACATTTCCCTGTGGGATGTGAGGCCTCAGGCCTTGGCTGTCTTTCAGTGAGGGTCATTTAATTAATCCAGCCCCGTTCTGCTGCCGTCAGGATGTTCTGCCTCCGGAGCAGGGCCCTGCCACGGCTGCTCCGTGCACGTGCTGGACAACCATTAAAAGATAAGAACTGCAATCCAAATTTGTATGAAGATCTGAATGGACAGGGCCCGAGTTGTGTGAAAGAAAGAAAAGCACAATCAGCATTCGTGCTACTGAAAAAAAGCAGTCACGGGGTCTCAGTCTTTGCACAGGCTCGGTCATCTGTGGATGTGGCACTTCTGCAAGTTCCCTGATTGACTGGCAGTGAAAATCAGAGCTGAGGACTGGCCCAGACCTGCTTTGTGAGGCGGAAAATGAATGTTGGAGTAAAACTCGTCAAATGCTTTGGTTACAAGGGAGTAGGAACAAATCACTCTTACATTTTTTCCCATTTACAGGTAGAAAATCTCTGCAAAACTCCCTGCAGGAAAGATGTCCTTACAAGGCTGGACTGGAAAATGAACAGAGACCTGAAACAGATCTTGGATCTTCATCAAAATTTACATTTTATATTTCAAAACTGAATCTCCAGATCCAAACCTGCCAGTGCTTCAGAGTCTGGGCTGAAACTGCAGCCTGGTAAATGGGATTTTGGCCATCACTTGCAGAAGTCCATGGACTGATCCAACACCAAAAGGTCTCAGGTCTAGGACAGCTCTGGACCACAAATGTCCCCTGAACAAGGGCCTTGTGCCCGAGCTCAGCACTGGGGACACCCCTATGGCCACTGTCCAGCAAATTCCAGCCCTGGGTGGGGACAGGGGGATGGGCACACCCCTGGGGACACCCAGGAGCGAGGAGAAATCCCCCCATGGTCATCACACCCCTGCAGGGAAGAGCTCAGGGTGGTGGCCACCCTCCACAACCAGAGTTTGGAAGGAGAACAAGGTATTTTGCATTTTTGTTATCTTAGGGCTGAGATCTCGGGAAGCTCTGTCCCTTTTCCCTTGGAGAATAATTCCCAGCTCTGATTTGGATTTGGATTTTGCCAGGTACAGATCAAGGGTATCTCAGAGCATCTGTCTTTGACTCGGCTGAATCAGTGATCTCAGACCCTTGCTGAGCAGAATTTCCTATTAGAGGCAGGAGTGTTATTAGGAAAACGTTCACCTCCTGACATTCCCAAGGGAATGAAACACCTCTCTCACCTCTCTCACATCCCAGCAGCCCCGCAGGCTGAATAGATGCAGGAATTTTACTGCCCCTGGGAACAATCTTTCCCTGAGAACAAAACCCAACAAACTGTAATTTGGCAGCCAATGTCATCTCCAGCATAATCAAGTATTGACTTAATTAGAAACCCTTTTAAGTGATGCACTGGGAGAAAAACACATTTTTTTTTCAAAGTATTCCTCATTTGTAATTATTATTTCACTTGTGAATCTTCCACACTCCATTGAAAATGCCATATGGAAAACAAATTAGTTTGCTACAGTGACTAATGTTTATTGCCACTGCTGCTCTGAAGTTCTGGGCCAAGTTTTTAAATCATCCGTCCTTTCTCTGGCAAAAGTGCCAGAGAAATCGGTGTGGGTGAGCGAAGCGTGGAGAGAAGTAGGAGCAAGACTCCAGGGACCAGCAGCATGTCCCACCTGGGCACCGAGAGTAACCCAGGAATTTCAGAGCAGGCAGCTCTTTATCCCAGCAGCTGCCTGAAACTGTTGGATGGGCTGAACAGGAGAGCACTGAAATGCTGCTGCTTTCCCTGAGAGAGGGGTGATGTTCCTGGGATGCTGGTTTTGGGAAGGTTATGCTGACCTGCACGGCCCTGCGAGGCTTTTGCACCTTCCTTTAGCTCAGTCTCTCCACTTGGAATAATAGAATAAATACAATATTGTATAGTATAGTATAGTATGCTATAATAGAATAAATATGATATGATATAATATGATATGATATGATATGATATGATATGATATGATATGATATAATATAATGCAATACAATATAATATCATATCATATCATATCATATCATATCATATCATATCATACAATATCATATAATACAATATCATATAATACAATACAATACAATATAACATAATACAATATATAATGCTTTTTGTTTGTACTGCCCCTGTCATTCCAGGCTCGAGTACCTCCATTTCTCTTGGCTCTCCCCTGATCCTTCAGGATAACACTCAGTGCTTTTTTCCCCTCATGTTACTCTTCCCCCTCCTTTAAGGGTAGGCACTGCTGTTACAGCGTGGTGACTTCCAGGGTTATCCTGCTTCCCTGTTTTGAAGCCTGGCCACAAGCTGGACTCTCTCCCACCTTCTGCTGCATTTTCCATGTGCTCTGTCCCGTTTCCCAACCGTCAGGAATACAAGAAGCTCCTCTGTCGGGAACGTTTGGCCTTGCACTGCTCGCTCACTCGGGCAGAAGTCACTGGCTCTCCTTCCAGCCCCGTCCAGGTTATCGCGATAACCCTAAAAGATGGGATTTCGCTTTTCCTTTCAAATTCTTCCCGTGGTGTTGGAAGGCACCATCTGGATCCGAGCACGCAAAGCCGGCCAGAGCTTTTTGGCTCCCGTGCTCTGGGAATTTAATGGAAGTTCTGACCAAAGTTTCCGTGGCAGAGTCCTGCCCGAGCAAGCTCTGCTCCTACCGGCCATATGGAATTCCCACTGGAAAGGTGGCATCTGGAGGACACTGATAGGATGCGTGTTACTAAAAATGAGGATTGGGAATGCGGATCGGAGAGGAGGGAGAAGCGAAACACTCCATCATCCAAGGACAGGAGCACAAAGTCTCGGAGAGTGCGGGAGTTGCTCAGGACTCAGGACTCCAGGGTTTGGACTGTTTGTATCATCATTAGGTATTATTTATTACTAATAATATATTAATCACTGCTTGGAGGACAGGACAGTTGGCAGCAGTGACTCTATTAGCCAAAATTATGAGTGTTTCAAAACACCATCTGTTGCTGGTTACCTCGAAGCCACGAAAATAGAAACCCAATTTACATACTGGACTCTGCTGAGGACACGCTGCTGGGCACAGGCTCCGTGATTGAGAAGGAAATTGCTTCTTGCTGTTCCCATTCGTGTCTGTCTGGACCTCCTGCCTCCCTCTTCCAATGGATTCCGATGCTCTTGTCAGCTTCTGCATCTCTGCAGTGTGGAATCATTTATTTACTAACCCTAGATAGAGATCTAGGACAAAAATGTCCCCAATTATCACAGGCCACCACATCATCTGGAGGGAAAAGCACTCTGCTGCTGTTACCTCAGAAATCTTTGGAATAAAAGGAAATATGTAAATTTAAGCTTCCCATTCAGGACTAAAACCCCGCATTAAAAACACGCAGGGCACAACACACGTCCTTTAACAGGAAACACTGTTAATGTGGCACAGTAAAGCGCTCGAAAATTAGGGAATGCCAGATTGATTGTTGCCATGGAGAAGTCCTTGAGAGCATTAATCACTGCCTGGAGAGCCGGGATTGAAGAGTGTGTGGAAAATAAAGTGTGGGGCCTCAGGGTTTGTGGACACAAACCCTCCCATGGCTGCTCATCAGACCCACCCCGTTATCCTGGGCATGGAGGGGACCTGTCCTGCAGGAGGAATCACTGTGGGATCAGCTATTTAACATTCCACCAGCCCAGGCACAGCAAGGGATCAGCAAAAGGTCCCCTGTAGGGTCAGAGACCTCGTGGGGCACAGCGTGGAGCTGGAAATAAACGTGGAGCAGGGATGGGATCGGGGTGGGATCACACCACGTGTCCAGGCTGCTCCACAGGCTGCAGCTCCCCAGAGTGTAAACCCTGAGGAGCTCCCAGCTCTGGCAGGGGTTGTGTGATCTCGAGCCAGACACTCTCCTGCTCTGTGCCTCACTTTTTGTACCTGTAAAATAGGGATAAAGGTGCTTCACTTTCCAAATGCCTCTGTCAGCAAAATGTTATTCAGTATCAATTACTGATTTATATATTACATGGGTGTATTTCTCAATGGAAATTAAAGCTTTTTGAAAATATAATCGTAGAAACACAGAATGGTTTGGGTTGGGAGGGAGCTTAAAGCCCATCCAGTGCCCCCCTATCTATCCTTCCACCATCCCAGGCTGCTCCAAGCCCTGTCCAGCCTGGCCTTGGACACTTCCAGGGATCCAGGGGCAGCCACAGCTTCTCTGGGAATTCTATTCCAGGGCCTTCCCACCCTCCCAGCCAGGAACTCCTCCCCAGGATCCCATCCATCCCTGCCCTCTGGCAGTGGGAAGCCATTCCCCATGTCCTGTCACTATCTGCCTGGGTAAAAAGTCCCTCTCCATCTCTTTTCTATCAGCCCCCTTTAGGCACTGAAAGGGGCTAAGGTCTCCCCAGAGCTTTTTCTTCTCCAGGTGAAGACCCTCAGCTCTCCCAGCCCTTGGAGCATCCCTGTGGCCTCCTCTGGACTTGCTCCAACAGATCCACATTCCTGTGCCAGAGGCTCCAGACCTGGACACAGGACCCCAGGTGGGGTCACACAACCGCGTTTTGGGTGTCTGTCTTTGTTCCCTCTCCCTGCTTTGTTACTTCTTCCCCATTCCAGCTGATTAAAAGAGATCCGTCTCTTTCACTGCCCCTTCATGTGAGCATTGGCTGCCCTTTACTCACCACTCAGGTTTAATATTCCCAAATTTTATTAACCAGTTATTTACAAACTGCCAAATCAAACAGATTAGCAAGCAAGACTCAAAACAAGACAAAAGATCCTGTGTTAGTGTCTGGCTGAGTAAATAATCTGCTCGGGTCATGCATAATTAATCAGTTTGCTGTTTCACCATTCCCCATCATCCTGGCAAATAACACACAACCCTGGGTTTTGCTTGGATTGCCTCTGTCACACACACAAGCAGTTGGCTGCGGGATTTCTTCCAGAAAGGGAAAGAGCAGATTTCACAGAACAAACCTCTGGAGAAGCTGGCCACCTCCCCACACAAACCTGAGAGCACTGGGCTGTGCGAGTGGAACGTTAGAGATAAAAACCTTGCCCAAGAGGGGATCAAACATCTGCAGAAACGTGGCACGATCGAGCCTTCCCCAGCACGTGGCCACAACAGCTGCTATGGACAGAAATATTCATTTCAGGTTGGTTTATTGTGTCTTAATAAGAATCTAATTAGGAAAATAATTTAGAAATATGCTGAGTTTTAATCTGTTAGGTCTGCTGAAGTACCAGCAAAGGCACAAGGTTGTGCCAAGGGAAAGGACAACCAAAGTTCTTTTCCACTTTGATTCCCATAATCCTGTTTTATGCTGTTTTCCCATTTCAAGCTCGTCATGGAAGGGCCACTGTTCCCTCCCTGTCAGAGTGAGGCAAACTCAGCCACGGACCAGAGATTTCATCCAGCTCACGCCGAAGGCTCCGGCCTCGCTGGAAGGAATTGCACTGCACAGAAACTGGAGCAACAGGATGCTCTGTGGCATCTGAGTCCCAGCCAGCTCCCATTTCTGGGAATCACAGGATGGTTTGGGTTGGAAGGGCCCTTAAATCTCATCCAGTGCCACCCCTGCCATGGGCAGGGACACCTCCCACTATCCCAGGGCGCTCCAAGCCCTGTCCATCCTGGTCTTGGACACTGCCAGGGATCCAGGGGCAGCCACAGCTTCTCTGGGCAACCTGTGGCAGCGTCCCCACCTTCAGAGCGAAGAATTTTTCCCAAAATCACATCTTTAGCATAGACTGAGGTGTCTGGCACCAGCAGTAAGACAGGATAGTTCCCCCAGTTCCCTCTGCTGTTCCCACAGGATGTTACCAGTCCAACATTTTCAGAGCTCTGCAAGAGCCTGTTCCTTGTCCTGATCTTCCACGTGCCCACGACGTGCAGATTAATGGATGATTTTGAAATCCCTGGGAGCTACAGGGACAGGATTTTTAACACCAGTGGAGGTGATCAGCTAATCCACTTTGCCCTCCTGCCACGATGTTTCCTTCCCTTGCCAACACTCCTGAAGGAGACCCTGCTCCAGGCACCCAGGATGGACACAGAGGATTTCCTTTTCCTTCAAGTTTGTCCCAAATCCTTGCAGAGCTGTCTCATAAAATGAATTTCTCCTCCTTTGCCACCCATCCTCTGTTACGCTTCCTTCTGTGAGGTTGAAAAGCACCAATATTTTCTCCTTGTGGAAGTGCTTCAGTAATCAAATAACCCATCAGTCATCTTTCAGTCAAGGCAGAAGCACTGAACTCCCTGCCTCACTGTCAAGCTTTATTTCAACCACTCAGATGTTTCCTGGACTTGTATCCCTGCTGCACCTGCCTCTGGAACACATTTGTGGGGCAGAATGTCATCCCTGGTGTCCCTCACGCTGCATTCAGAGGGAAATTCTCCTCCTTCAATTAGTCACCGTCCTCCCGAATTGTTTAATCTCCTCTTTAATTATGATGGCACTTTAACAACGGAGCTGTCAGCCTGCTGGAAAATTTACTGTTGGAAAAGCAAACAGTGCCAGCGGAGTAACCTGGATGGCAAACAGAGGACTTTTCCCTGCTGATTCCCACAGACTGTGTCTTGTTTAAAGCTCCTATAATGAGCTGAAGGAAGTACAGGCACATTTCAATTAAAGACCCACGATCTCCCCGGGGAAAACTCTCCAAGAAAATCGTGTAAAGAAACAATCTGCCTGCTCTCCATTTTGGGTCTGGATACACGGATTTAGGGCCTCTTGAAGAAGAAAATATTTCTGGCATTAGGCAATGTGGAGAGAAGCGATGTTGAGCCCTTTTCCTCTAATAAAGTTTAGGCCACTGGGTTTAACCAAGGGTTTAACTTTCCCCCAAAGATCAACCCTAAGACTGAGGCTTGAATTTCCCTGTGGAAATGGAGGGGTTTCAATGAATGAATATCCAGCACTGCTAAGAATTGCTTCTTCTTTTGAACAGTAAACTCCCAAACACTCTGAAGAATTTTATACGAACCCTACTCCATTTTTAAGCTGCATCCTACACAATTTTTAGGTTGCATCCTACACCATTTTTAAGGTTCCTACTTAGTTTTTGAGCTGCTGTTTCACTGTGTTGGATGCTGTGTTGGACAAGCTGGAAAGCTGCACTGCAGAAAAAAAGCCGATTTTAGTAGCAGTGGAGGTGATGTCCCAACATGGGATGACTCCTCTCATGTCTGCTGGAGGGACGGGGAATGGGATTCAGGACAAGAGCAGTGTGGAAGTAGAAGGATCCCCTTGATGCCTTAGGTTTTAACTTTCATGTTTTCAAACCCTGTAGTGCCCAGAATGTAACTCTGAGGTTTCTTGTAGCCTGGTAACTTCTGTTCTCTCGTGGTGGTTAGACACAACAAAGCCTCTCCAAGCCTGCTCTCCAAGGACACCCAGACTGTCCTAGGCCCAAAATGGGTAAACCAACATCTTTAGAAGGGGGGTGAGCTTGGGGAAATTACATCGTTAACTGAAGCTTTAATTGGAGAATTAACCCTGATATGCAAATGAACCAAGCTTACAAAAGTGTGAAGAACTCATGACTCGGGGTCCATCTTGGGAGTAGCCTCTGGACTCCCCAGGGTGCACCTCTGAAGGCCCTTCAAATAAACACCTACCTTTATTCCCTTATTCCTGTCTAGGCTCTGGTTTTTGGGTGGCCACTTAAGGCATCACCCTCATCCTACTAATAAATAAACAGACAAGGCACAGAAAGTTTAATTACAGGAGGGTGAAGACCTCCATTTGTATCCAAGCAAGACCTCCATTTGTATCCAAGCATTTGTATCCATGCAAGAGTTTGTATCCTGATTTTTTGAGACCCCCTTCCCTCTCCTACTGGGGGACAGTGAGGACTTCCCCATCCTCTGTGACTTCAGAGCTTTTCCCCACACGCTCCCTCAAGGAGATCCCACCTTGCACACTGGAAAAGTTATTTCTTTTCTAATTTCCCCCTTCTCTTCTTTCCCTCTTGTGCCTTTTTCCTGGTGGCCAGACCACCCCCAGGCTGAGGCTGATTTCCTATGCAATCTCCATGTCCCCGTGGACATCCAGCCCCTCCCAGTGACTCTTCCATGTTTCCATGGAGCTCACCACGACCACGCTGCTGCTTCCCATGTGCTCCCTGTGCAGACCATGCCTGGCCTTCCTGGCTGCTGAGGAAGCACAGAAAGTAAACAGAAATACCAGATAATGTTTTCCAGAGAGGAATTCTGCAGTTCAGCCCCCCCTCCAAAAATACCGAGTGAAGGAGGGAGGTGTTTAATGATGCGGTGAAAAAGTGAATATTAACTGAGATAACTTCAAATCTCTCTCTCTGTTCAGACAGCGCAGAAAGGACAGATAATGATCAAAACCCTGATGGTGAAAGCGCAGCTCCCAGGCCTCGTGACTCAACACCAGGAGCGAGGCCAGCGACGCTCTCAATGAGTCCCGAGCCCTTGATGCTCCCTGCAGGAGGCTCTCGGATGTGTCCTGGATGATGCTCCAGCCCAGCCAAGTTCTCTGATGAAAAACTCCACGGGGGGCACAGCCTGGTGAAGGTCAGGGAACATTTCAGCTGACATTGATGTTAAGCATTCAATCCTCCTGCTTTTGTGCCGGAGCAGCTGGAGCCCGGCTCCGAGCACAGCCCTGCCCTCCTGGATTCACCCAGGCACAGGAGACCACCCCTGACAGGCGATCCCCGTCCTCAGGGATCGCCTGAACCCACGGAGCTCTTTGTGGCATCCAGTCCAGCCCAGTCCATCCACTCTGCTGCAAACAGCCACTTAAAAATGCAGTTATGAAGTCCCCTGGTCCTTTCTGTGTGTTAACGAGACAAAAACCCCAGCACACAAGGAGCTCTGCATGACCACAACCATCTTAATTTATATTTTATTTGTACTGAGGGATGGATGAGGAGTCATCCCTAAAGGTAGTTCAGGTTGTGGGTGCTGGAATGAAGCTGAATTTAAGACTAAAGGACCTTTATCTGTGCTTGGGAATGTCAGGATTATTCACACAGTCATTGCTTGGAATGGATCAAATCAGATCCTCCTTTTTTGGTCACTCATTCAGTAATTAGGCCTGAGTTCATCAGCTGAAGAGAAAACACAGATAAGAAACGTTTGGGAAAGAATTTTTATTGCTCCAAAGATTTAATATTCAGACATTATAGACTTGAGTAAATTCTAATTGTGTTTCTAACTCTACATTTAATAAATGGACCATGGAAAAGGGAAGGAAGAAAAAATGGTCCGTGAGCAGTGGGAGGAAAAAACAGGAAATGAGACCATGAATCAAATCTGGTCTTGGAGATGACAGTCGGGCTGGCTACAAATCCCACAGCTCACTTGCCGCTGATGGGAACCACACCAGTCAGATAAAAGGATATCAACATAAATAACCACAGATTAATGTGACATTATGTTAATATATCACACGTTGAAGTCCACAGGTGAATCCGAGGCTCCTGCACGTAACACGTTAAGCACTGAACTCACCTTTTCGTTTTTTTTCCTCAGAGAAAGAAAAGTTCATCGTAGATCAGGGCGTGAACCTGACAGGAACTGAAACTTGTGCCAGCAGCACCAACAGCAGCAGGGTTTGGCACAGCAGGGCTGGGTGCCAAGGTCCTGCCCAAGGATCGGGGATATCCAAGCACAAATCCAGGCCAGGGGGAGAAGGGATGGAGAGCAGCCTTGGGAGAAGGACTTGGGGTTGTTGGTGGGTGAGAGCTGGACCTGCCCTGGCCATGGGCACTGGGACCCAGAACCCTCTGTGGGCAGCAGGAGAGGGAAGGGGGGATTCTGCCCCTCTCAGGTGAGACCCCACCTGCAGAGCTGGATCCAGCTGTGGAATCCAACATCAGGAGGACGTGGAGCTGCTGGAGAGAGTCCAGAGGAATCCACAGAGCTGCTCCCCGGGCTGGAGGCCCTCTGCTCTGGAGCCAGGCTGGGAGAGCTGGGGGTGCTCACCTGGAGAGAAGAAGGCTCCAGGGAGAGCTCAGAGCCCCTTGCAGGGCCCAAAGGGGCTCCAGGAGAGCTGCAGAGGGACTGGGGACAAGGCCTGGAGGGACAGGACCCAGGGAATGGCTTCCCACTGCCAGAGGGCAGGGCTGGATGGGATCTTGGTGTCGTGGTTTGACGTACGAAATCTGCTATTTTAAGAGGAAAATTAAAGATTATTGAGGAAAATTGGAACCAGAAACTTGTCCATCAAATAAGTTTCAACCTACTACAATTAGGAAGGAATTCCTGGCTGGGAGGGTGGGGAGGGGCTGGGATGAAATTCCCGGAGAAGCTGTGGCTGCCTCTGGATCCCTGGAAGTGTCCAAGGCCAGGCTGGACGGGGCTTGGAGCAGCCTGGGATAGTGGGAGGTGTCCCTGCCCACGGCAGGGCTGGGACTGGATGGGCTCTAAGTTCCCTTCCAACCCAAGCCATTCCCGACTGACTGCACGAACCGAAGACACATTCCACGATTTCCTCACGGAATCCCGTTTCCAGCAGAAGCCTCCGTGTCCCATCCCACAGGAAAGCTGTGAGACCTCGCAGATGTTGCCGCAACGTTCAGCGCTGCTAAGGAGGAACCGAGGAACAATCCCGGCCCTTCCATGCTGAACGTTTCCGTGGAGCGACCGCCGAGGGATCGCTGGCGAAGGCACGCGGCGCGACGAGCTCGGTGTGACGGTGACCGAGCACAGATCCTCCACAGAACCAAACCTGACAGCAGGAGTGCAATGAGCCGTGAGCACCTCACCTGCCCGGGGCTTCCACGGCATTTTTCAGCTCCTGACACAAGAGCCTGAAATTTAACAGCGAGTTGCTCCTGGGCTCATTAGGATTTATTTGGGAATGCCCGGCGATGCTGTCCTTCAGCACTGCTGGAGTACATGAGAAAAATTGAGTATTGAGTGGTGGAAGAAATATTTCTGCCACGAGGGAATATGTTCAGGCAAGGGCAAAGTGGATTGGACAAGAGCGTTGGGTTTTAACAAAGAATCAGGCATTTATAACCTGGCCATAAAACTGGCAAAGGTGGAAAAGCACATGGCAGCATAAAAAGTGAAAGCTTTTAACCTAAAAATAAAATAATAATAGTAATATTGATAATAATAATAGTAGTAATAACCTAACCATTGTATTGGGCACTGGTGAGGCCCCACCTCAATTCCTGTGTTCAGTTTTGGGCCCTACATGACAAGGAGGACATTGAGGGGCTGGAGCATGTCCAGGGAAGGGAACGGAGCTGGGAAGGGGCTGGAGCCCCAGGAGCGGCCGAGGGAGCTGGGAAAGGGGCTCAGCCTGGAGAAAAGGAGGCTCAGGGGGGCCCTTGTGGCTCTGCACAAGTCCCTGACAGGAGGGGGCAGCCGGGGGGGTCGGGCTCTGCTCGCAGGGAACAGGGACAGGAGGAGAGGGAACGGCCTCAGGCTGGGCCAGCAGAGGTTTATGTTGGATATTGGGAAAATTCCTTCATGGAAAGGGTTGTCCAGCCCTGGCAGAGCTGCTCAGGTGTCTCCATGGTGGAGTCCCCATCCCTGGAGGGATTTCAAAGCCGTGTGGATGTGGCACTTGGGGACATGGCTCAGTGGTGGCCTTGGCAGTGCTGGGAATGGTTGGAATTTATGATCTTAAAGGTCTTTTCCAAACGATTCTGTGATTCTCTGATTTGAAGTTCCTGCTTGTTTTCCAGATTCTCAATGAAATACCTGGAGTTTACCAGTTGGAGATGGATTTTGTGCTTACACACGTCCGAAGTGGGTTCAGATCACTCAAGATCAGAAGCAATTAATAGCTGTGTATTGACTGCTACGCTTTTCTTTGCCATTCTGCTTTTTTGTTGTCTTTTTCCGTGGTAGAAATGCACTCCCTACTAACCACTGAAGGAAACTCCTCCAACCCCATGTACCACAATTACATTCCTGTTAAAATAAGCCCATTATTTATGGGAGCATATAAATTGTTCCACTTTTACACAGCACAACTTCCCTTTGTATTTGCAAATTGCTCCTGAGAGCTGTGAGCTGGACATGAGTTTATTTGCCAGTTGTTAACGAATGATTTTTGGACTGCAAATCTGTTGTAGCCATTTCCAACATTAATTTCTGATTGTTTTTTTTTCTCCCATCTAGCAATACCCTTGAAAGAGCTCTCCAATAGGTCTGACAGTCCACAGAGAGAAGCTCCTGACATATAGATAGCCCTGGCCTGCAGCAAAGAGTCTTTCATTTCCACCTATTATAGGGGAGCCATAAATTCTGGGGTACCTCAGTCCTGCTCCTTCCACAGCCACTGAACTTCCCAGACACAGCAAAATGACCCAAAGCCATTTTTGAGATTTAATTCTGCCCATTTGTCCCTTTTTTCTCCTCCTGCTGAAATCTCTGCATATGTTCTGTAATTTCCAGCCATACAAAACAATCATAAAAAGCCCCTGGTAGGAAAGAGCTGTTGTTAAAACCTTAATTCCTAAATATAAATCTTTCCGTTCAGCAAGGCAAGGGTTGTGTCTGGACTCTGCCAAACATATTGGAAGAGCTGCTTCTGATTTGGAGCTGAGCATTTCCACAAGTTCCATCACTCACTGAATAAACACAATTTGACCCTTTGAAAACATTCCCAGCGGAGAAAAATAAAGAAAACTCAGCGCCATCAGTTTGCTGGTGCTCAGAGTGAACACAGAGAGATCCACATTTATTCCCTTAAAAAAGCCACACTTCCAAGGATGGTGAATTCTTAACCGTGCCCCCTCGTAGAAAGTGGTTTAACATCTATAAAAACAGCCCATAAACGTCACGTCACACCCCTCAGGAGAACAGCTTCGTGTCCTTGAAATACTCCCCAGCAATTTTTATTTGGGAGCAACGTGGCCATCAGCCAAGGCTTCTGCAATATCTTACGCCCCAAGGAAGGCACGCGCTGCTGCAATGTTGGCTGATAGACACTTTACATCCAAATAAAAATGGCTTGAAAATCCATCAAGGACACACGAGCAGCTCTGTTGATGCTGCTGGTGGTGTCTGCACGGAGGCAGAGAAATGAGAGGTGTCAGCTAACGCGGGCTGCGAAAAGCTGCTGGGATTGTCGTGCAAAAACCACGCTGGGACAAAGGGAAGGGGAAGGTTTTGGTGTCATTTTGGTGCAAATAGGCTTTCCTTCCTTGAGCCAAGAAATGAAGGATGTGGAAGGGGGGAAAAAAGCCAAAGAGAAGGTTTGCCAAATATAATGGTTGCTGTTATTTGTTGTTATTTGACCCAGCAGAAGATTCAGGACTTCAGGAGGTAAAAGAAGAGGCCTCCAGAAGGGCCACAACCAGATGCAATTTATCTTGTAGGCCGAAAAGACAATGTGTTATTCGTTAAGAACATTATTAATCTATTGGAAAGAAAATTCCATGCCCAAAGGGGCTGTGCTAGCGGGAACTTCATGTGGGAAAGGGGATGAGGCACCAGCTCAGGCCCAGGGCTGCAGCAAGGCCCTGGGGCACTCACCCCACAGCACACCAGGGAATCACGGAATCGCTGAGGTTGGAGAAGCCCTCTCAGACCATCGAGTCCAACCATTCCCAGCACTGCCAAGGCCACCACTGAGCCATGTCCCCAAGTGCCACCTCCACACGGCTTTAAATCCCTCCAGGGATGGGGACTCCACCCCTGCCCTGAGAAGCCTGGGACAGGGCTGGACAACCCTTTCCATGAAGGAATTTTCCCAATATCCAACATAAACCTCCCCTGGCCCAGCCTGAGGCCGTTCCCTCTCCTCCTGTCCCTGTTCCCTGCGAGCAGAGCCCGACCCCCCCGGCTGCCCCCTCCTGTCAGGGAGTTGTGCAGAGCCACAAGGTCCCCCCGGAGCCTCCTTTTCTCCAGGCTGAGCTCCTTTCCCAGCTCCCTCAGCCGCTCCTCAGAGGATTTTCAGCACCCCGGAGGTGCTGGCAGGCGCTCAGGTATCCGACAGATTCAGGGACGGACCGGACTACACTACCCAGCGCGCACCGCGCGGACGAGCACTCCTGCCCTTCTCCTTCCTACGCGGAGCCTCACGGGACTTGTAGTCCTCGCTCCCCATATGAAGTTCATCCCGAAAAAGTTCCCGCACCTTTCCGGGTACCTGTGGCTCCTCGGCAGGGGGGCTGCGCCATTTCCATGGCGACGCGCCCGCGCAGCCAATAGGGAGCGGCGTTCTACGGGCGGGGGAGCGCGGCGGGCCAATGGGGAGCGGCGTTGCTGCGGGGCGCGCTGGCAGCGCGCTCGGCGAGTCTCCTTGGGGCCGTCCGTGTGTCCGCGGGCCGAGATGGGCGGCAGCGGCAGCACCCGGCGCGTCACCTTCGAGGCGGACGAGAATGAGAATATCACCGTGGTCAAGGGCGTGCGGGTGAGCGCGGGGCCGGCCCGGGGCTCGCCGGGGCGCTGCGGGCTTGGCCTGGCCCCGGCTCCCTCTCCCAGTCTGCCTCTCCTCTCCTCCCTCCCCCGCGTCCCTGCCCCTGCTCCTGTCTCGCTTCCCTCCCTCTCCCGTAGTGATTTCCCCTCTCTCCAGCCCAGTCGGGATAAGGAGCCGCGTGCCCCGCGTGGTGACCCGTTCCAGGGGAAATGTGCAACTACAGGAGCTCGGTTTGTCTTTCCCTGACCTCCACATGCCGGAGCTCCTCCCTTTCCCATGTCCCGCTCCCGCACACGCTGAGTGTCCGACTTCCTGTGCGCCCGCGGAGCCGCTCCCCGTCTCTCCCTGGTTATCACCGCTCGCAGCGGGGTTTGGGTTGGAAGGGACATTAAAGAACATCCAGTGCCACCCCTGCCATGGCAGGGACACCTTCCACCACCCCAGGTTGCTCCAAGCCCCGTCCAGCCTGGCCTTGGACACTTCCAGAGACGGGGCGGCCACATCCAGCTCCAGGGCAGGTGGCAGGAGTGCCGCCCCTGGTGTCTGTAATATCCCAGAGTAGCGCTTGTGACACAAGGAACTTCGGGAATTCTTGCAGCTTGGGAGTTTTTCCATGGGAGACACTGTGTAGATCATACCAGGAGTGATAATGATTTATCATTTATTGCTGCTTTTAGGCAGGAGAGGTGCAGGAGGAGCCCTGCGAGTTAATTCTGTGTGAGCAAACTGATATTTTCCATTTCTGGTCACTTAATGCTCTTGAGTAAATAGGTGACAGTGATATAAGTGCAATATAAATTTATATATTCCAGATAGAGTGGAGTTCATCTGCTCTGAAACGTGGCACAGATTGCCCAGAGAAGCTGTGGCTGCCCCTGCATCCCTGGCAGTGCCCAAGGCCAGGCTGGACGGGGCTTGGAGCAGCCTGGGACAGTGGAAGGTGTCCCTGCCCATGGCAGGGGGTGGAATTAAAAGCTCTTTAAGGTCTCTTCCAAATAATTCTGTGATTTGATGACAGAAGTTGGAAACCAAAAGTTCTTATGCTAATAATTCCTTGCCTTTTGTTAATTTTATGGGCCTGAAACTGGAGGCTGCTCTTACTCTGTTTGATTCTGGACAATTTGGGGCAGTGTTTTTCTGTGTGTCAGCATCCGAATGAACTTTGTGTTTGACTGTGACCACTTGTGTTGCACAAGTCCTTTGAGGGCTTTCCCGGGATGAAATTCTTCCTGGGCTGAGTGCTCTGCTCCTGAGAAAGGCAAATTAAATCACTGAGAAAGGCAAAAATGCTGATTAATTACCAGCAACACGTCTAAAGGTGTTATTTCCTTTACTCTTCTCTGTATCCTCTGGGAGAGCCAAAATCATCTTGTTCTGTTTGTTTGGAGCACTCACCTCACAAGTAGAGGGATTGTTTTGTGTTGGGGGTTGAATTTTAGCAGCTGTCACGTCTTACAGAGAGGCTCCAGGCTCTTTTTAAGAGAGTTTTATTCCATTTGGGGGGGAAGTGGGGACAAAGAAGGAGCTCAAGTGTGACCCTGTTGTGTTTTGCAGTTGTCCGACAGCGTCATCGATCGGATGAAGGAGCCTTCCTCACCTGGGAGACAGCACCGAGGATCAGGTGCAGGTTTGCTCCTGGTTTTCTGCTTTTAATGTGAAAAAAGGAATCAGATGTGCCCTTCAGAGCATTGTAATGAACTCGTTGCCCTTTCGCTGAGATGATTTTTTTGACATTAACTTTTTGGCTCGTCTTTAGCTTGTAGACTTTTAGAGGAGTGAAATTCCTCTTTGTTTTCCTCTGGCTGACATTCAAGTGTAAAACACAAATTAGACTTGGCTTTCCACGCTGTTATCCATTGTTAAAGATATAAAAAACCCCAAACCACCCCAGAACAAGGAAATATCCAAATATGTCTTGAGTTCTGAAGTGCAAATTCTTGGTTATTTAATCAAAACTGACTTTTATTCTAGCGAGGTTCTGCTGAAATACACTTAAGCAAACATTAAAAGGAGAATATGCTCTTTTCCTACCCTGGAATGGTGGAAGTAAGTGATTTACAGCTCACACAGATTGATGGCTTTCTTAACTTCTTATATTTCATTATTGAGGGCTGTTGAAGTGCATCAAACCTCGTGCCAGGAATGCTCTGCTCTAATTTTAAACTGCTGCTGCAGGAGCGAGGAGCAGCGGCAGAGATTGGAGCAGGTGATTTGTGGACTCCCTGAAACCTGGAAAGTTCAACTAAGGCTCTTATCAGGGCTCCAGAAATACTCATGGTGGCAGAATTACCCAAGGGCCTTTTGCATTGATATTTAGGGAAAATCCCAGCAAACTCAGCACTGATTATACACAAGTCCTGTGGCAGCCTTGCAGCAGGACTTGAGTAAACAGAATTTAGCATCTTTCTTCCTTCTGGAGCAGAGAGTTGGTTTCCTGTTGCTGTATCCCAGAATCCCAGAGTGGTTTGGGTTGGAAGGGACTTTAAAGATCCTTTCATTGCAACCCCCTGCAATGGGCAGGGAACCACGGACAGGGAATCTCCTTTTGTAATTTTTTAAGTAGTAGCTTTTTCATTGTGTGCCTGTTTTTCACTGTGGTGGAGAGATGATTCTGGATAAAGGATTTTTATGGAGCAGCACTTGCAGGTCTTACCTGCTTTCCCTGTGGTGTTTGCTGCTCATTCCTAAATGTGAGTTATGGGAATGGCCTTGTGAACGAGCTCCTGGGATTTGGGGGTGTGGGGACTGGAGGTGGGGGCTGTGATACCCCAGGAATTCTCTGCTAATTCACACCGTTGCATATCTTGAGCTTTCATTTTTGTTTCTCTTTGTATGTGGGAAATAGTGCATTTTATGGGGGTTTTTTTGTTGGTTAGTTGGTTTTCTTTGTTTGTTTGGGATTTTTATTTATTGAAAGACTTGGAGTGAGTCCAGAGTTCATCAGGGGATGGAGCACCTCTGCTGTGAGGAAAGGCCGGGACAACTGGGATTCTTCAGCCTGGAGAAGAGAAGCTTTGGGGTGACCTCACTGTGGCCTAAAGAAAGATGGAGAGGGACTTTGGACAAGCCCTGGAGGGACAGGACCCAGGGAATGGCTTCCCAGTGCCAGAGGGCAGGGCTGGATGGGATCTTGGGAAGGAATTCCTGGCTGGGAGGGTGGGGAGGGGCGGGGCTGGAATTCCCAGGGAAGCTGTGTCTGCCCCTGGATCCCTGGCAGTGTCCAAGGCCAGGCTGGACACTGGGGCTTGGAGCAGCCTGGGACAGTGGAAGGTGTCCCTGCCCATGGCAGGGGGTGCAATTAAAAGCTCTTTACTGTCCCTTCCCATCCAAACCATTCCAGGATTCCATGAATTCCTTGACCTTCTCAAGCTTGGAAAACCTTAGTAGTATTTTTCCTTTAAGAACTCGTGATTCTGGTGAAGTGCTTCTGCATCCCAGACAAATAACACTTTACAGAAATAAGAAAAGATGTCTAGAGGGAGAAACATTAGAGCTCTTAAACCCAGCCCTTTCTTCAAGGCAAGCCTTTGATAGCTTTTGGTGGAGGAATAATGGCTTAGGTTACATGAAAGAATTTGTGTCTTGTTGCTTGCCAATAATGATGAATTTATTGACTTCAGTTTGGGGTCAGAAAATGAAATTACATCCACTTACACTGAAATCTGACATCTAAAGACAATGTCTTAAAGCATCGCAGCTTGCTTGGCTCACTTGCTGGCTTCTGAGTAATATTAAATGCACTGAAATATTTAACAAGTGTAAAATCTTTCAAGTCTGTCTGTAATTCCTAAAGCAATATTGATGGAAAGCAATTTGGTCAGACAACGAGGTTTTTTTTTTTCCTGGGTGTGTTTTATGCCTAAAGCTTCAGACAAAGGGAACGGTTGCATTCATTTTAGCTTAGTGGGTATTAGAAAAACCAACAGTTTATTAGGGTAAAAAAGGAAGAATAAATGCTTAAATTATCAAGTGTCTGAGCATCTCAGACAGTCATTTTTTCTCCTTTGCAGGAACAAATTCTATTAAGGGCCCAGAGGGTTCTTCTCCTTTTTTTAAGCTGTATTTATTGTTACGTCCTCGTGAGAAGAAATTAGCCAAGGCCCCATGTCACAAAATATTGTGTAGGTGTGTAGTAAAATGAGCCCTTCTGTGCCTCCTCAGGAGCTGGGTTACACCTTGCTTGTTTTCATGGATTAATTCGTGTGGATTGGTGTCTTTTTTTTGTGCTGGTGTCTGGTTTTGGGTGCAGTTTCAGTGGCTCTGGATACCCCTGTGTCAGTCAGAAACACGTACAGGTGTTACTGGGATGTTCAGGAATGAGGATTTCAGGTTTTGGGTTCTAACTGGAGACAAAACCAGGATTTAGCTGAACTTCAGGAGAACAAACTTCACCTTTTGTTTACCCCAAAGGATACCAAGGCACATCGCTGTAAAGAAAAGTCATCTCCAAGAAACTCTGTGACAACTAAGTAGCAAGGTATTATTATTAATAATATTAATTTATAACAAGCAAATCATGGCCTTCCAGGCTAGCAGTGATCCACAACCACCTCAGTGCTGCCTGAGGGTCCCACTTGATTTAGTTCAGGTTTCCAGTACAAGTTTAAAACTCTTTTTAGAAAAAGATTCCCAGAGCGGCAAGCAGAGGAGGGCAAATAAACACAACCAAAAGCAAAACCCAAGCTCCCCTGGCTCCTGCTGCAGGAAGGAAGGTGGAAAATCCATGTCAGGAACTGCCTGAGCTTTCCAGGTGTCCCACAGCAAAGGGAATCACCCCAGGCACTGCCAAACCGCTGGTTTTTTCCTGTTCTAAAAATAAAAAGAATTCTAGAAAGTAACATCACAAATGTCAGTTTATTTCATCTTTCAGTTCACGCAGAGAAAAAGTGCTGTGGAACAAAAAGGTGGATGGAAGCAATTAATGCATGAAAGGGCAAAGAACTGCTAGGGTTTATTTGCAGGGGATTCTTGCTTGACTGGCAGAAATTCAGCCCAACTCTGTAAACCTCCAGGTGCTCACAAGAACTGAAGACACAAAATAATTCTCACAAGTAATACTGCAGAGCCTCCCACAACGTTTCTCCTGAGACTTCCCAGTTTTAATGCAGTTTTTCATGCAGTATCCAACTCTCCATAATTACTAGTATCATCAGGAAATGCTGCAACTCTTCAGAAACATTAAATTCTTTAAAATTACCCCCAAACCAAACATGGAACGAGGGCAATGACTCTGGTGTTGAAGTTCTCAGCCACCTTCCCTTGGGCTGCACAAATCCAGGTGATCACAGTGGGCCCTTTACATGTTTTAAGGATTAAAATGTTCTATGGCACTGAACAAACTGATTTGCACACTCAAACCAGAGGTTTGGCAGTGCCTGGGGTGATTCCCTTTGCTGTGGGACACCTGGAAAGCTCAGGCAGTTCCTGACATGGATTTTCCACCTTCCTTCCTGCAGCAGGAGCCAGGGGAGCTTGGGTTTTGCTTTTGGTTGTGTTTATTTGCCCTCCTCTGCTTGCCGCTCTGGGAATCTTTTTCTAAAAAGAGTTTTAAACTTGTACTGGAAACCTGAACTAAATCAAGTGGGACCCTCAGGCAGCACTGAGGTGGTTGTGGATCACTGCTAGCCTGGAAGGCCATGATTTGCTTATTATAAATTAATATTATTAATAATAATACCTTGCTACTTAATTGTCACAGAGTTTCTTGGAGATGACTTTTCTTTGCAGCGATGTGCCTTGATAGCCTTTGGGTTAAAGGTATTGATGGAAGCATTTTATTATCCAAAGGTGAAACGTCTTGTAACTCACCAGGCTGCTAAAGGTGCCAGAGTTTTAGTGCTGTCAGTGTAACAGCAAATCCTTAGTGGAGCCTGACATTCCTGTCACTGGATTGCAGGAGAAGAGGGAAGGTGGAATTATGCAGGGGAGTTGGAGGCAGTGCTGCAGAAATTAAAGTTTTTGCTGTCTGGGTGACGTTCAGGGCGTTCTGTGGGTGCTTTCAGGTGGCTGGGTAAGTCCTTGCCAGTGAAAAACTGGCAAATCATGGGAGTTGAACATGGAAAATATCCATAATTGTGTAAAAGGAATGTGCCCCATCCCTGGATGTGTCCAAGGCCAGGTTGGACAGGGCTTGGAGCAACGTGGGACAGTGCAAGGTGTCCCTGCTGTGGCAGGGGGTGGAACTGAAGGACCTTTAAGGTCTCTTCCAACCCAAACCATTCCATGAACATCTGGAACCTGATGGATTTTCAACTTGCGAGGTGTGAACGAAAAGCTGGAATGTGCTGGGTTGCTCTTTGGCGCTGTATTCCCAACATTTGTGTAATTCCAAAGCAGCATTTTGATTCTCCGCTGAAGCACTGTCGTTGGGATTTCAGCAGCCCTGCACCTCTGGGCTGCTTGGTTCAGTTGCTTTTTGAGTGCTGAGACATCCCATGGAACGAGGCATTTTGCACTAAGGGTGAGCAGGAACAAAAGGGAAAAGGTGTTGGAACATCTCCTGCAAAGTGGTGTTTTTAACCTATAATTGATGTTACAGTGAACCTCATCTGCTCATCTCTGTTATTATCCTGACGTGGTGTGCAGTGATCTAAACCCAGAAACTCCCTACAAGAACAATTTAAATATATAACTAAATGTATCTAAACATGCTCCAAGAAATGCCATTTGTGTTAACATTAACGTGGAGTTTGACATGATACAAATTTGGGTTGGTTGAAGAAAGTTTTTTACAGTGAAAGTGGGGAGGCCCTGGCACAGGTTGCCCGGAGAAGCTGTGGCTGCCCCTGGATCCCTGGGAGTGTCCAAGGCCAGGTGGGAACAACCTGGGATAGTGGAAGGTGTCCCTGCCCATGGCAGGGGGGACTGGACCAGCTGAAAAGCCAAAAGTCCATCCCAAACCATCCTGGGATTCTGTGTTTCTGTGACTGTGCAGTTGAAAGGCCAGGCCAAACATGGCAGGGGTTTCTCCGTCTCTGCCTTCCTCTCTCTCTCTGTTTCTTTCTTTGGAATTAATAATCCTGCTCAGCTTCGTATGGGAAAAGTGGCCCCTGTGTGGGAGGTGTTTAAGGCTGGAATTGCAGTGAGTGATTCCCAGCCCCCCCTCAGCTCCCACTGTTGCTTTATTTGTTATTCAGTGTTGGACAGGGCACTGAAGAAATGAGTTCTGAGGTTTCCAAGGGTTCTGCAAATGTAGGAGTTCAGTTTTTCAATCGGTGGGATTGAGCTGGGGTTTTGTTTTTGTTTCCCTACATGAGGGCCAGGGCGAAAGCCAATTTATGCCATGAATATTGTCAGATATCAGGGGGACATTGAACTGATTTAAAGCTTTCTCACTTTACAACTGACTGAGAACTTGGGCTATTCCAGATGGAGTTTGAAGGAAGAGCCCTGGATGTGCCAGGTCCTGTCCTCACACGTGGAAGTGAAGAGGTCTCAGGCACTCTCACTGCACTGACAGTCACTTTCTTCTATAGTTTTTGCCTTTTACAGATGATTTTCTGTGTGTGGCTTCTTGCGGAGAGGCCAAATTTATTTCTCAAGGAGCCTTCATTTAGAAGTGTCGCTTTTTGTTTCCTCCTATTCTTAGAAACAGGTAATTTTTGTCTACTGCCTTCCATGTGCTTTTTGGGTCTCTGGTGGATTTGGGGAAATTAAATTTCATGCTATTCTGCTTTAGGCTGCCTGTGCTCTATCAGGGTTTGCTGAGTGCAGACGTTGGCTCTCCAGATCTCGTGCAGCACACAAATAAAGGCTTTTTTGTCGTAGCTGCTGTTTAACAAGCACATCCAAAGTATTTGCTTAGCAATGGCTTGTGAGCTAAAAGTTGAAACCTCTTGCTTTTTAATGTGGGAGCACAAGATTTGTGCTTGTTAAGGCGTCATCTTGCAGTGCTTAGCAGGAAAATCATTTTGGGAAACAGCTGTTGGTGGCTGGTGTGTGATTCTTGCATTAATTTCTAGTAAGCTCCATTCAGGAGGAAGAATTAAGGCTGGGCACAGTTCATGGAGCCCTTAGCGAAACATCAGGAAATAAAGAGATTTAAGGACTAAATCTTTATGCATGTATGGATGGAAGTGGTGCCATTGCCTTTCTCTAGTTCTAAGTAAATTGTTTTGTAGTTAAATCCTGGCAAAGCTTTAGGACTTTGAGCCCAGCCTTAGGCTGAGCTTGCTGAAAATGCAGCCAGGGTTTATCCACTGTTCATGAGCCAGACTTGTGTGTGGTGGTGTTTTTGAGTTTTGGGGTTTTTATGTGTGTTGAAATGAATTAAAAACCTATCTAGCAACATGTTTTTGGTTTTTTTCTTTCAGTTTTTCTTAATTTTAGTTACTTTATCCATTAGAAATCAGAATTTGATGGAAGAAAATGCCTGTTTGGGGCACATTTGTCGTGGTCTTTGTTAGAAATCTCTCATGTGTGTTCTTGCAGAATTGTTTGTGTTCTGTCCTATCCCTCCTTTGTCCTTCAGAGACCTTCCTGGGATTATAGGTCAGAAAGCCCAGATAGTTGGCTCAGATAAAGGGCTTTGTAATTTAAGGGATTGTTGGAATAGAAGTCATTTGGAGCAGCTTGAATGATTTTTTTTTTTTTTAATCTTAAAGAACAAAATAAAAAATATCGACAATTTAAATGAGATAAACCCAATGAGTAAATTAGAGCTGTTTGATTTCACCAGTACAAGCCTTGATAGCACCAAGCAAGGAAATTGCCATTCTGCTGTGTGGAATCCTCTCTGGTTTTATAGTACAATAGTTACCCTTATCCGAATTTATCTTTCCACTGACTGAAGGAGCAGAGGAGTTTAAGTGCATTTGTTTCCTTTGTATTATTGAAAAATAGCACTTGTTAGATGTAACATGACTTCAGCAGCACAAGGAGACCTCCACGTAATAAAACCTTTAGGTTTTAATAGTAAATTGCTACTTTTCCTCCCATGCCCATTTATTTACCAGCCAGAGACTCCTCAGTGTGGTGGAAAAGAACACTTTAAACTTACGATTTAATCGCATTAAGATGAAAAGAAAAGCGTTGTTTTATTCTTTCATCTTCAGGCTGCAGCAAAGTGTTCCTAAAGCTCTTCATCACTTGTCAGCTGAGGCAGGTTAAGTGTTTTGTTGGTGCTGCTGCTTGAAAGCTTTGTGCAGTTGTTCTTTAGTTAAACAGGAGGTACCACTTAGGCTCCTTTTCCTCAGCCTCAGGGGAATGGGAAAAACTTTTATTGCCACAATTTTTTTTTTCCCCGTCCTGCTTTGTTTGTGTTCTGAGCTCTTGGACTTTCAGTGTTGTCATATTCAAGTTTTGGGCAACACCAGGCTGGAAATTGGGCTCCGGATATTCCTACCTGCTGGTCGAAATCTAAATTTAAGAAGTAAGGAATAGACATTTCTTCCCTTTTTTTTGGCAAGGTTTGTTGTGTGCTTCTGGCAATGCTTCACGGAGCCAATTTATCAGAGTCTCATTTTTAGCTTCATTGACCATGTTTAATTTCACCTCATGTTAATCACCAAAAAACAAGCATTTAATCTCAGCTGCTCTTTTAGGGTGGGAGGTGGTGGTTCTTCCCAGAAAGGTTCTGCTTCTCCTTAATCTCTGGAACTTTTTACTGAAGGAGTTGAGTGGTTCGTCCAGGATCCTTCAGTTTTAGTTTTTTAGCTTTTCCTCCTTTCCTTTTCCTCTTCTTTTCCTCCTTTTCTTCCTTCCGTGAGTGGGAGGCAGTTTATCCTTGAGAAGGCTCTCAATTATCCCTGATGCTATTAATTGACATTTCTCAGCAAGGGGAGGTGGCACCAGTTTAGGAAATTTAAGGAGGAAAAAAACCAATATCAGGAGAAATGGGTAGGAAGAATTAAAGGCAGCAGTTATCTAGAAGAGTGATTCTGGTGTTAATTAGAAACCTGAGGAAGAAACTTAAGGAAGCTGGAATTTTTGGAGGAGCACCACTTGGATCACATCCCTTTGGTCAAAACTTGGTGGCTCTTGTGTTTCTGTGCCAGCGTTGAACACTTTTATTTCTGCTTTTATTCTTGCTTTTCTTCTGCCAACAGAGTAATGTTCTACTCAAAGTGAACCTCAGAAATTCCTGAATTTTGTGGGAGCATCTTCGTGATAATCAGTTTATTCTTTCTCCTTCAGATTTTCATATTTCACCTCTTACAGCCTCTTTTTTTTCCCCTGTAGTACCCTGGTTTTCTGTCTGCTCACAACTTGTAACACTAAAAAGCCACCATTTGTAGTAAGCAGGGCGTCAGCTGAGACCAGTCATTTGTAGAAGTGATTTTTATTAGCAGATCTCATTGCAAATCATTAAAAATGCAGGTGTTGGATTAATGTTGTTGTGAGAATTTCAAGCATTTCAGCATTATCCTTTATACAATTTCTGAATAATGAAAATAACCATAAACATCATAATTACACATTGTTTACAGCCTGTTTTCAGTTGTTATTAAAAGCAGCAATACAGGGCTGAATATTGGCCTGAAAACACATTTCAAAGTTGACAGTACTGTAGCTGTGTGCTGATAATCCAATAAAAAAAGCTGGTTTTGCTGGAGTTGGAGAAAAAGCATCAAAATGTGTGTAAGTCACTTCCACTTTCCTTGAGAGAAATAAATAAATCCTTGTGCCTGTGCACGGAGTTACTGAGAGTGCACATATTTGAAGTGTGAATATTGGCTATTTCTAAGCTGACTTCCTGGGTCCTACTGGTAATATTCCATGAAATAAATGTTTTTGCCACTTGGTCACTAAAGTCACTTCCAGATTATTCTCCAGAATAAACAAGCTGCTGTATGGGGTGTTGGAACATGGAAATGTTGTCCTCAAGGCATCAGGAAATACTTGGGAATTCTCCTGTGCTTCCTTTTTTTAGTACTTCTCGTGTCCGGGACGCTGTACAAATGTTGTTTCAGTTCTTTCCCTCGTACCTTCTCCAGTCAGCAATTCCAAGCCTGAACGTGCTGGAGTTTTCATCTGAGCCAAATAAACAAATGCTGCAATTATGGTTTGCTCTGCTCGGGTGGAGGCTTTGTGGCAGCCTCTCGTTATAACCTGACTGAATGAGCAGGAGATGAGATTTGAGCACACCACAGCAGCTGCTAAAGATCCACTTATTTCTCACCGCCGCTTTCTTTGTCCCCAGTTTGAGATGAAGTGATTGCTTTCAGATTTTGTGCGGCCTTTCGGTGCCCGTGTCATCGATAAATGAAATTAGGACTTGATACGGAGAGAGCGGCGTTTTTTTAGTTTTGCTCAATATTCAGCTTCCACTGGAAAATTCTTTTAATCCCTTTAAAATTTAGCGCTCGGGTGTTAAATGGCTTTAAATGCGCCGCGTGGAAGTTTGATATCCTGATTTATCTTCCCGTGCAACTCCAGGCACTGAGAAATCTGTGTAATGGGATCAGCAGGGGTATTGACGAGTGTTATCTTTGGGTGAAACGCTTTTTTCTTTCATTAACCTTCACCTGTGAGGACATTTTCACTGCTTGTTTTTTTCCACGGGATTACGGGCTCTTAACGTTTTTCTCTCCCTTTGCTCTCAGAATAGCTTTTAAAGTTATTAACCGGTTTTAGCCACAGAGGTAGATTGCTCAAGGATAATTAATTTATTTGCATGTTTTTTGAAATCTTGCCAGTGGATTGGTGTCGGTGGCACTGCTGCAGGGTTTTGTGGAATTCATAAAAACTTCCACAGAGGGATGTGCTCAGGACAGATGGGGAAAATCCATAGTGGATATGGATCTGCTGCAGAATGGCTACAAAAGTCTCTCTTAAAATCCCTTTTCCATCATTATTGTCCACTTGCTCTTTCCATCATTCTTGTCTTTTCCTGGTTTAATTGTAGATCTGCTTCACTGAATCCCCCCTGCTTCCCCTTCCACCTTATCAGTGCTTTCAGAATTCTGCATTATCCTTTCCATCCTCCTTCTTGCTGGATTTCTTCACTCACTTAGGTTGGAAAAGACCCTTAAGATCATGGAATTAAGAGACTAGTTTGGCTTGGAAGGACCTTAAAGATCATTTTGTGCCATGGGCAGGGACACTTTCCACTGTCCCAGGTGGCTCCAAGCCCTGTGCTGCCTGGCCTTGGACACTTCCAGGGATCCAGGGGCAGCCACGGCTTCTCTGGGAAATCTGTCAGCGCCTTAAATAACGAATTTATGTCAGTTGGAAAAGACCCTTAAGATCATGGAATTAAGAGACTAGTTTGGCTTGGAAGGACCTTAAAGATCATTTTGTGCCATGGGCAGGGACACTTTCCACTGTCCCAGGTGGCTCCAAGCCCTGTGCTGCCTGGCCTTGGACACTTCCAGGGATCCAGGAGCAGCCACAGCTTCTCTGGGAAATCTGTCAGCACCTTAAATAACGAATTTATGTCACAAACATTTGATCTGTGACATCAAGGAACAACTGGCCGTGGCACTTAATGAATGACTTCAATTAACATTAGCAGAAATGAGTGGTGGGTGCAGGTTTGGGGTGTGCTGATACGAAAAGCAGGGCCACCTGCCCCACAGATAGTTGCAATGTGAACATTTGACAGTAAAATTCCATGCCTGGAGCCTGTGTTCCTGGCCATGGAAAGGTATAAAAATAGCCTCCCTCAAGGCCTTTGTGACAGTGATGAGCAGCTTTGTGATCTCCTTATTCCTGCCCAAAGTGGCTCCAATCCAGAGCTGAAATTGGGGGAAATTGACTTTTCAGTGCCACCGATAGTGCACAATCACAGCTGGAGTTTCCTCCTTAGAGGTGATGGTGGTAGATGAACTGAACATCAAAATTTGCTATTTTTGGAGCCCTGGCAGTGCAGGGAGGCCCATCTGGGAGCGTTGGACCGAGCAGGAGTGGTTGGCAATTCTTTGCCATTAGTGGTGACTTCTAAGAGATGTTTTACTTAAAAAACCCCTTTTTACTCACCTGCTCCGTGTAAAAATACATAATTATTTCCCTGTCCTCTGCACTGGTGGAAGGAGTTTGTAGAAATACATGTGAAAGAATTTAAAGCAGATTTTTTTTCAAGAGGATGAAAAGGACACCAGTAAATTTCCCCGCGCTGTCAGATAAAATAGCTTTACAATAAACTTCTGAACCATAAAGATCAGGAACTGGACAACTTAAATTGTCCTGAAAGGACACCACATGCTAAATCCTCTTGAAAGCAGAATCATCAAATCCTTCTTATCGTTGCTTACAATATGATTATTATTTTTTTTTAATGTTGAATTACGGGATCCTGATGCTTTTATCCATTGTATTCCACAAGAAAAGCCTTCCAGCGTGTGTGGAGTAGGGATTACTAAAACAGCTGAAATGGGAACTTTTTCCACTGCTGTATTCAGTCTAAGGCAGGGATAATATTTTAAAGGTGTGTGATACTTGTGTTTCGTTATTTTTATTAATTATTTCAAATTAACAGGAGGCAAAAACGACTTACAGATGCTGAAATAAGTTATTACCTCTATATTTTATTACAGAAAGATGGTTTGCTTGAAATCCCTCCCTCCCTTCCAGGGGCACTGAGCACAATTGAAAAAGTAACATTAAAAAACTCCACGTAGTCATTTATCCACGCAGCAGGAGTTCCTGCAGAAGCTAAAAATTAGGAGAATTTTTGTTAACTGGCTTTTTAAACTCGGCGCATTTATTGGTGGGAAATACCTGGTTTCACGAGCTCTCACGTATTTGGAGGTGTCCTGAACGTGTTTCGTGTTTCTCCTCTTGCACAGCATCCCCGCGTCTGTCGCCTGTTTATCAAATTTAAAGCAGGGTATTTCAAAATATCAGAAATCTGTCAAACCCACTTATTTTTGGGAGTGTGAATCTCAGGAATGAATTGTTTTTGTAAAACAGAGCTGTTAGCACAGGCAGGTACAACCTAATTCAAGGAATCACAGGGGAAAACCTCCTAATCCTGTTTTTTCCAGCCCCCTCCTAAATCCAGTGTGATTTGCTTTATCTCCCAGCATTACCAGGATATTGAAAGGAGAATATTCCAAATATAATAGGAACTAACTTTGTTTTGTTACTTCTAGACCACGCACTGTCTTCTTTCTAATTGAAATTAGTACAAATTGATTGATATCCACATTTACATTGGAAAATAGAGACTGTAATTATGCAAGAGCGCCTTTGGAAAGTAAAATATTAAATATTTTTAAATTATGCACACTTAATTGCATTGTTTTTGTATTTCATTATCCTATGAGCTCGTCTGAAATATTCCTGCACATTACCAATATTTAACAGTTAATACAAATTTCTGTCCTTGGAGAGGAGCTTTTGTTTGTACTGAATTCCTGATGGGAGGAAGTTTCTGGAACTGGGGATTTCAGGGGAAAAGTTGCCGGGTGTGTTGGTAGTTAAATTTGTATCAGTCTGAAAGTAGAGTTTATTCTTGAGAATGCTCTTTAAAAATAATAACGTTTAAGAAAACCCACAACAGTTTAAACGCTGGGTTTTGAAGCACATAAATTCCTTTTTAAATGTTTTCAGGGTTTTCTTTCTGCTGCGGGGCTGAAGGGATGGTTCATTATTGTTTTCATCGAGTGCAAGGCTAATTTGGATTATTTACAATGTTAAAATCAGGTACAACAGTGTTTAAAACCCACTAAATTTTAAAAATAATTCTCTGCCAGCAATACTTGATGCACTTTAGTTACAACATTTTCCTGCTTCCTCTCCTGTGCTGCTCCCAGCAAATCCAGGGCTCTTTGAGAACCAAAAATTAAGGAAAGCAGAGTAGATTTCACGGTGCCATTGTCTTCCCACCTGATTTAAACACACCAAATCCACTTCCTGCAGCTTCAGTGGACACTGAAATCATCTCTGCCACTATCCCAGGTGCTCCAAGCCCCATCCAACCCAGCCTTGGACAATTCCAGGGATGGGGCAGCCACAGCTTCTCTGGGCAACCTCTTCCAATGTCTGAGGGAAGAATTTCTTCCTGTTGATACGGAAGATTTTTGTGTGACCTGTGGAGTTTAGATATGGACCAAAGTGGAGCTTTTATTACGTGGAAAGAATAAATCAAGGCTATTTGCCTGTTACAGTATTTGCATTTCACACATCTTAAGTTGAAATGTGGGAAAAGTGCTTTAATTGTGGAAGACCCCTGATGTGTGTGAGCCGCCAGTGTGAGCTGGGAAGGCACCAGGCACGTGGGCTTCCTGATCCAATGTTTATGATCATTAATGCACAATTAGGGATTTTCCTGGTGCCATCTTCATTAATTCCTCCAAAGCTGTCAGCAGCTGAGGCCGATGGTGGGGCTGGAGGCAGCCCCGAGGTGCTGTCCCAAAGGAGCTGGGTAAGGTTCCTACTCCCAGGGGTGGGAGAACTTCCCCTTGGGTGGGGTCCGTGGTTTGACTGCCCTGATGTTGTTGTCAGTACCAGATGCCAGAGGTGAAAGCAGGAGCTGCAGGAATTCACTGGGAATTGGTTTTCCCAGCACAAAAAGGAGTTTTCCTGTGGCTGGCAGTGGTCAGGAGATACCTTGGAGCTGTGTTCTCCGTTTGGGGAACGTTGCAAAGGGATTGTTGAGTTAAGTCCATGAATTTTGGTGGAACTGAAAGAGATTTTAACAAAGCTTATCCTGGCTTGAAGTGTGGTGTGGAAAGGCTGATTGAACACGGTGCTGGAGGAAGCGTGGAGATGCCTCATTTTTGACTAATACTTCATATTCTTTAATTCTTTACACCCTCTCTTCTCCTTCAACCTTCCTTCTTGGAGCAAATCCAGAGGAGGCCACGCATTTGATAAGGAGCACCTTTGCTACAAAGACAGGTTGAGGAAGCTGGGGCTGTTCAGCCTGGAGAAGAAAAGGTTGTGTGGAAATCTTGGAGCAACCTTCGAGTATCCTGCAAGGATCTCCACTGGAAGCTTAACTAGAAAAGGAGAACTTGGGTTTTTTGTTGTGTTGCTTTGGTTGGTTTGTTGGTTTTTTTTAATTCATTATCTGAACATTACCTAGCTAAGTGTTTTCTAAAAGGCATTTGATTGTATCAAACCTAAGTGTCTCTTCATTAATAACTTAATGCACCTGCCCTTTCCAGAGAATTTAGTGGAGGTGCCTGCTAATAAATGCTGTTTGCATTAATGGGTTTTTTCCAAATGCAGGGCTAATGGGCAGATTCCCAGCTCGGCAGGCTGGAAGTTATTTGAATAATTTGTCCATATCACATTCCTGATTTCTCCGGCTAACATTTCTGAGGCTGCAGGTGTCTGCGTTCCCTGAGGTTTGTTGTTTACTGCTCGGGGTGTAATCCTGACATCCTGCTGATTGTTTCTTTTCCGTGAAGCAACCGCTTTAGAGAGCGAGGAAAAAGGTGTGGATTTGGATCTTGTGATTAGCAAGGGCACAGGAATTGGAGTCAAATACTATGAGAGTTGTAAAAATCTTTATGTACCAAACTGTTGTAGACCTGGAGGATAAAACTGCTGCTGGTTCCTCAAGAATTGGCATCACGTGAAGCTTCGCTCCCATCCTGCCCATGGGCGGTCTTTGGAGTTCCAAGGCAGAGCACGTTTTATGCATCTGAAACCTCAGGAACTGCTGGGACGTGAGAAGTCCTTCAGTCCCTTTTGCTCCTCTGTCCTTGTCAGTTATCCCTGTAACTATCCAAAGCCTTTTGGACCCTGGGAAATACATTGGATTTCTGGTTCTTTATTTGCCTGATTTTGAAGCACAAGTGGGAGAATAAATACAAAGGGTTAAGCAAATGGCTTTGCACACTGTTTATAAATATATTTTTAATGGAAATCGTGGTTTGTGGCCTTTTAAAAATGTGGTGGAATAAACCTTTTTCAGGTTTGCCAAAGGATGTTGGATGGATTGGAAGCTTGGTCTCTGGAGAAGATTGAATGGAGAAGTGTTGAAATCTGCTTTTTCACAAGGGCACACAGTGACAAAGGGGAATGGCCTTAAGGAGGGTGGGTTTAGAGTCACTATTAGGAAGGAATTGTCTTTCAAACTTTTCCTAAAGAATAAGTGGACAAATAAGAAAAGTCAGGGTGCTGTATCCCAGAGGCCACCAAAATGGCCAAACCTCCTCGTGCCTGTGCACTCCCTGCTTGGTCTGCCCAGATCCTGACAAGAGCTTTTTGGTTTTTGTCACTGTTGCCCCTGTCTGGATTCCAGACTCCCACCAAAGCCTTTCCCTCAGTGCCCTCCACAGCTGGACCGGGGAGAAAAAATAGAACTAACAGAATTCTCCTGGAATCTCCTGGGAATCTCAGCTCTGGAGCAGCTCCTGCCCTGCCCTGCCCTGGCTGTCTGCAGGGCTGTTCCTCCCATGCTCTCGCTCTGCTCTGCTCTGGCCAGCCACACAAAACTTACATTTTTCTTCTTAAATCCGTTATCCCAGAGGCATCGCCACCGTTCCTGGTGGGCCCAGCCTGGTGGGTCCGTCCTGGAGCTGCCTGGAATTGGCTCTGCTGGACACAGGGAAGCTCCCCGCAGCCCCTGGCACCAAACCGTGCCCGCACAAAGCCGGTACAGCCAGGCAGCGTCTGGGCTGTTCCACGGAGCAGTTTGGTGCCTCTCAGGGCATTGTGCAGCCTCGGCTGGGGGTGCTCCATTCCCATTATCCCCGTGGTTTTCCGTCCCCATTATCCCGGGAGAACGCTGCCAATCAGACACCCATCCCCTGGGCGTGCTGAGGGACGGAGCAGCTATTCCTGGCTGCAGCACCGTGGAGTTTGGAGTGTGTTCCCATTACTGCCCATCTCTCCAAATTGGTTTGTGATGGGAGCTGTGCATTAAACACTCTCACGCTCAGGGGGTGACTTTTTGTGCTCCTGTAGGAGCAGGGAAAGCCCTGGGATGCAGTAAATCCTAAATGTCCTTGCCTGAAAATCTTCCCAGTTTGTCTGCTGGGATGAAGCTGACACTGATTTCAGTATCCTGAAGAACTTCTGATGTTAAAGGGGGAGGTGGTGGGAATGTCGATGCAATAATAATTTAATTTTTAATAGAATAATATTAATATATTAATATTTTAGCAGTCTTGCACCCCCCAGGTTTAACATTCTCCAGTAGTTCAGCGGTCAGCTGCGTGTTTTTACTGCCCTGTAGTGTGAGCAGAGATGGCCGTCAGAAATGTCATTGCTTTATCTAGAAACAGTCATTTCCTGATCCTCTCTCAAATAAATTATCTTTTCTCTCTTTAAATGCTTCTTCCCCTAGAACAAATCCCTCCTCCTTGGAGAACTGCAATTATTATTTTTTTCTTTTTTTTAAAAAACTGAAACATCATAAAGCTCCCATTTGGGAGCTACCCAATTACATCTTACAATAATTCTATTGAATGATCTATAGCTCTGCTTTTATTCCCTATTAGTATTTGGCTGATCGATGGGCAGCCTAATTGATTGTTAAGGTCAAATGTCTTTATTGGCTGGTGCCCGAATCTCTCCTCATTATGACATAAACCATCCTCTGGTCTGTTGGAGTTCTTGCACTCATTTTTGTGCACCAGAACCGTAAATTTCACGACGTGGATGCTGGTGAACAAGGTAATTAATGTTGTTGTGTCAGTCGAGATAATCCCAATAAAATGGGGGTTTGCTTTTCCTACCCAGGTTTGTGGTAGAGATTTGTTCAAAGGTTCCTATTTCCCTCTAAATTCTCATTTGAATATATTTTTAGGCTGGGGTCTTACTTGTAATTCACAAGTTTCCCCCCACTTTTCCCCATGTTTCTGTGATCTCAGCATTTCCTGGGCCTGGCACGATGGATATCGATCCCTGCTGCTTTTCCTGAGATGTTTATAACTGGATTAGTTGGCCAAGACTCCCATAAAGTTGATGAAGCTGCTTCATTCATTCATAAAACTCTTCTGTGAGGCTGCTTTAGGATGAGGAGAATTGCTGGGAGTCTGAGCTATAATGGGCATGTGGAATAACGATTTTGGATAATCTTTGCGGATAAATCCAGCTCTTGGAGATGAGGTCATTGAGGCACAGGTCCAGCAGTGCCTGAAAATGAACTTCCCTGGGCTTGACCTCCCCTAGCAGGGGTTTTGTCACTGCCCCAAGGGTTGTGGCACCTTCTGGGGTTCAGCAGCTCTGTTTTCCTGGGTGTTTTGGGGTGGGATCAGATCCTGGAGCTCTGTGCTTCCATGGAGGGGACTGGGAGCCAGGAATGAGGGAATTACCCGGGTGGAATTACCTGTGCTGGAAATGCAGAGCACGGCAGAGCTTCAGCTCAGTGTAGGCAGGGCTTTATTCCGGGCAGGGTTGAGGATTAAGCTGGAGTTTGGTGGGTTTGTAGATGTTTTTCAGCCTTGCAGGATTGGTGGCTCTCCAGCTTTTCTCCCTTTATTCACATTCTTGAAGAAGTTTGCTTCCCTCTTTTTTTGTTTTTAACCAGACTTTCATTGGTTCATCTGACAGACTCTAGTGAAGGAAATACTCTTTCCATATCTGCTTGTTTAACAAAATCAGGAGAATTTGGGGCGAAATCTTTGCCTAGGAACTAGAAATATGAACATTTCGGATGTTGTAAGAGCTTTGTTGTATAAAATACATCTGAAAATACTTGATTCATTACACCAAGATAATTCTTTTGGTTCTATATGAATAAATAGCAGCATTCGATGACTTTACTGTTTATGTCTCTGTCTCACCCCCATGGTTTTACTTTACAAAGACATATTTCTGAAGAAAAATATTTAATTTAACTTACAGTCCGTGTTGTTAAATTTTCAAAAGGTTCCACTAATTGAAAAGCTGTTTAATAAGAAGAATTTTTAAAGGCTCACTGGTGGTGTGCTAAAATTTCAAAGATGGTTGAACCACAAGAAAGCAACTCCAACTGCTGTGTGGAAAAAAGAACATAAACAATCGAGGGCACTGTGTTACGCAGTCCTTTCTGTAATTGGGAGTAAGTTGTGTTCTGTTAACATTTCACTGAATTTTCTTTTAATTGCAGTTAATGACGAAGAGCTGAAGAAAAGAATAGCTGAGGAACTGGCACTGGAGCGAGCCAGGAGAGACTCTGAAGCTCAGAAGAAGAGGTTGGTTCATTAATAACAGAATTTCAAACCAACTCAGGCTTAATGCTTTTATTTTCTTTTCTTTATCTGCTTGCTGTGAACAGCTGAGTTCTGTGCCCCGACACCGACTGGCTGTGAGAGCTTGGGGGGCTGCAGGTTTGGGGGTTAAATCCATGTTGGACACCAAATGAGCTGGAATTTCCTCCTAAGACCTGCTCCAAACTGTTGCTCTAAATCCCTTTTGACCTGAGTGGGGCTTCTTTGCAGCCTTTCAAGCTCGAGCTTTGCTGATTTCTCTGGAGCCCAAATAATCACTTTGTGCTGCAGAGACACGAGGAGCAGGGTTTGGGTCCCTGGGACCCCGGGGGCTGAGCAAGGGTACCTTGGAACAGCAGCAGAAATGGGAATTCTGGAGATCCCTGGGAATTCTGGGGATTCCTGGGAGCTGCAGGATGTTCTGAGGTACTTTGAACATTTAAAATACCGTGTTAAACTGGTTTACACCACTAAAACCCTCTTGATTCCTTTCTGTATATTGAAATACTCCTTTCTTTATATTGAAATACTCCTTTCTTTATATGGAAATACTCCTTTCTGTATATTGAAATACTCCTTTCTGTATATTGAAATACTCCTTTTTCTTTATATTGAAATAGTCCCCTCTGAGGCATTTCTTTCCTCACAGATTGTAGTGACTGCGAAAGCCTGGGCAGAGCATTATTAGCAATTAAAAATTCCTCTTGAAATTTAGAAATTTTGGTGTCTGGTGAACTTCTGTGTTTGTTTCTCCTTTCAGTGATTGCTGTAAATAGATCACACAACACCCTGAGTATAAATATGAACTTGCACATTGTCCTCCACTGCAAATGGGGAGAAAGGCTCATTATGATGGATTAAAAAAAATTAGGCTGTAATTAGTACTACTTAAACTGTCTGCATAGATCTCAGTTGTTTCCTACCCAGCATTCTGTTATTTAATTGAGTTAGGTTGATGGAGTATATAATTAGATAGGACTGTATTAATGTCCCAGGGAAAAGAAAAAATCAGGCTTTTCTCTCTGTCTTTTTTTTTGCATCAGCAATAAAGGAAATCAATAAGTTACAGCGAAATCTCTCCTCAGCTGGGCTTTGACAGGAAAACTTGGGTTATTTCTGAGCTTCTTGAGTGCTCAAGGCTTCAGCTAAATGGGATTAAAATATGGAAATATTTGGTTTGCAGCTTCAGCATTTTGTCACGTGCCACTTTCAGGACCTTCCAGAATTCAGCTTGCAGGGGTTGTGCATTGGGCTGTGGAAAAAAAAGCAGCAGATTGGGTAAAATAGCAAAATAAATTAATAATGGTGATGATAAAAAAGGACAAATATCAACAGCTTGTTACAGCTTTGGTTATTTTGTAGTTTTGGTTTGTGTAATTAATTTTTAGCCATAGCAAGAATCTTTTATTACAATCTTTACACGGTATTTACAATTCTAAAAATCTGTTTTAAACAGAGCGTTTTTTGTCTTGGATGAAACAAGTGTAAAAGATGGAGATTTTATTTTCATAAGTAAAACTTTATGGGTGGAATTCTCATCGAGGTTTGTGTTTTAAAAACATTCAGGAGACATTGTTCAGATAAATAATTTTGTCTTGCACATGCAGAATGTTCCAGGTCATAGAAATGTGGAATAGAAACTGTAATAATTTCTGGTATAAATACAAACACATTGATGCAGTGCTGGAGAACAGAACAAAAACCTGAATTCCCACTATGCTGCATTTAAGCTGCTTGGCCTTGCATTTCTGATTTATTAACAATTTCATTCCATAACCCACTACTTTGAAGACAAATCCTGTTGGGATGTGACGCAAAAATGAAGGTTTTTACTTCCACATTCACGTTACAGATTGTTTTACCATAGATGGTGTATTTTACATGTTTATATTTTCACTCCTTTTTCAAAAATAGGAGTTTTTTTCCAATATTTAAATGAAATAACATTTGAACATAAAAATATCTAAAGCTTTTGGCTGTTTGTTGTCTGATTCCAACTGCCTGATAGCTGATTTTGGTGCTGTTCCGTGAGCAGTGTGTGACCACATTTGGGTCTGATTGCAAAATGTATTTTACTCCTTTCAGACTGTGAAGGGAAGAAATCTTAATTTTAACTTCTAGATAAATTATTTATTCACACATCCATACACGGTACAGATGGGCTGCTCTGTATAATAAAGTTAAAATCTGTGCTTATTTTGGGGACTGGAGCTGAAGAATGACTCTTAAATTACATTTTAATGCCATCAGCTCACTGACAATGCATCAGTTACAGCTCCTGTTAAACAGAGCTTGGAATAATTAATAAAGCAGTGATTTAGACCCACCTTAGAATATATACCCAAAATTCTGCACTGGTTCCACTTTACTCCTTCTTGTGCTCGGCCCAAGTGTTGTTCCTCGCTTTGGTTTTTGACCATTTTGAAATGGTTCCTCTGAAAAGCGTTTTCGTTTCGAAAAGTTCGTTTAGAAAATTGACTATCATTGATTTACAACAGAATTTGCAGTGTCTGCAGTAGTAACTGTGAGCAGTTACTGTGTCAGAGCTGCAGCCTTAAGTGGTACTCAAGGTAACATAAAAATGAGAGGATGGACACAAAAACTTGAGCTTGGCAGTGGTGACAGGCAATAAATGATAATTAAGAGAAGAATTATGAATAATAAATAAAGAGAAAGCCACACGACTCAATGGACCAGTAGGTGATAATTTGAATTTTGCCTTTTCTCTGCTTATTCTAGGCAAGCTCAGCAAATGTTTAGCATTTTTCTCTTAATTTCCCAAGGAAATGAGAAAGTTTTTAATGTTCTGGCCTTGAGAAGAGGCATGAGGGAAACGGGTGATTTTCCTTCTCCCATCAGAGAACAGAGTGGAAGTTTATCCACTCCATGCATTAACTTGGTCCTTGGGTATGAAGCTGTTCATTTTTTGGGCTCCATGACACTGATGGCGCTCAGGAAATCTGATTTGCAGGTTTGCTTTATGAAAAGTGCAGGCAAAGGGAAAAAAGTCTTTCGAGACAGCAGAAGGAACAACTTCTATCATCAGCATAATGATAAAATTTTAGGTATTGCCAACCTCATCAGAGTGCTGGATTCCTCCACTAAAATGTACAAACCACTGCTTCAGAGGCGAGTGATGGATGTGATTTCCCATGGAAATTGAACGTTCCTGAATGATGACTTGCCTTTTTTTCCCCCTTGAAAAATCAGAGAAATTTCAGTCTTATTTATTTTGCTAATCATTTAGCTCAGGCTGATTATACTTGGGGCGGGGGGGGAGAGTTCACTTTCTTGCTTGGCAAGTGTGGGCCAGCGTTCACTCTTTAAATATGATTTGGCACGGGGCAAATATTAATTTTATGTAGAGCGAGGTGTTTTTGCAAACTGCTGTGCGTGGCAGTGCCTTCAATAGTGCAGGAAGTGTATTTTGTTCAAGGCTTCAATATATTCATCCCGGGAATTTTGTTGGTGTGCCAGAAAATCTGTCCCTGTGCAGTTTGCTCATGACTGTCCTGTGATGTGCTGTGATTCCGGGGTTTGTTTCATAGTGGAAAACTCCTGCTGTAAGGAGGGATTTTAAGGCAGGAAAAGGCTTAAAAATAGACTTTGGTTTGCTTTGGTGACCCTTCAGTAGCTGCTGCCAGGTTTGCTCTGAAAGTGTTTAAGGTGTGACAGAGAAGGAGAAGAGAAGGTTCTGGAGAGCTCAGAGCCCCTTGCAGGGCCTAAAGGGGCTCCAGGAGAGCTGCAGAGGGACTGGGGACAAGGCCTGGAGGGACAGGACCCAGGGAATGGCTTCCCACTGCCAGAGGGCAGGGCTGGATGGGATCTTGGGAAGGAATTCCTGGCTGGGAGGGTGGAATTCCCAGAGAAGCTGTGGCTGCCCCTGGATCCCTGGAAGGGTCCAAGGCCAGGCTGGACACTGGGGTTTGGAGCAGCCTGGGATAGTGGGAGGTGTCCCTGCCCATGGCAGGGGTGGCACTGGATGGGCTTTAAGCTTCTTCCACCCCAAACCATCCCAGGATTCTCTGCTGGCTTTTGATATCTGAAATTTTTCTGTCTCTGCCACCTCATCACCCGTGACTGGATGGCCAAACTTGGGTAACTTTTTCTCTTGAGAACCATGTGAAAAATCCTTCCCTTGAGTAGTGCAGACCAGAGCTCCTCAGGCATTCCCTGGGAATGAACTGCTGGATTCTGTCCTCCGTGGCTCGCTGGGCTCCAGAGGGTGGGACATTTTATCTGTCATTAGCTGGACAACTTACTGCAAGCTCTGTGACATCCTCATCTCTTTGGAGGAATCTTTCTAAACTCTAAATCAGCTTTGTCTCCACCCTGGTGCACAGAGTTTCTCTGTGGTCAGGTTATTAACACTGTAACCATTAGATTTTTTCATTTGTTGTTTTATTGTTGTGCTTCAGGGAGGGTCTGGAGGTAACTGCTCCTCGCTCTGGGCTTTCATTGATGCTCTTGAGTGCTTCCCCCCAAGGTTTTTTTTGTCGTGTCTCAGCAGTACATTGCATAAATGATGAGCTCTTAGTAAACCTGGAGTAAAGAGTTGGTGCAGAACCAATTCACCGGTGAAAATGTAAAGGGAGAGAAGAATGAAGAAGAGTATTGGACAAGAAGCCTTTGGGAAACTGCACACCAAAATTGTTATATTAAAATCAATACTGGGGCTTGACCTTTCTGTGCTAGTGTATACTTTAAAACTTCCTATTGATTTCTGTTTTAATGACATGTTTATTCCAGTTTCCTGGCATAGGTGTGGAGAACACAGGGAAAACAAAATGATGGATTTATTTACAATATTCATTCACTCTTTCAGTGAGGCAAAGGTATGACGAGCATCTTAATGTATCTTCAGTTCGTATGGGGAGCGAATTAATTTGGGTGAAAACTTCTTCTAAGTATTCTTTTCCTCCTAAATGATGATGTTTTCCTGGATAATCAGCTGTGTTGAATTGGGAAACCTGCTTTTTCTTGTAAGATGGTCCTCAGGGGGAACGAAAAGCTCCTTTTTAGGAAATAGTTGTTATTTTGTCTTCTGCCACAGGGACTTGTTGGTATTGTTTGGATTAAGAGGGAAAAGAGTCTGGAAAAGTCCATCTTCTCTGCTGCTGACAGAGAGAAAGCTGGGAATACTCTGAAGCAGTAAAAGTGATTATAATTGTTTTGACTTGGGATAGGGTAAAAATAAGAGTTTAATATCTCCTGGCAAGAGAAGCTGCGCTGGTTTTGAAAAACCAGAGATCCCAATTGACAATCCCATTGAGGATGGCAAGGTGATTTTACAGGGGCAACTGAATTTATAAAAATACAAAATAAAACCTTTTTCCTTGGAGTGTCCAAAGGGCCCCTTTAGCCTCAGGGCTGAGGAGACAGCAGCAGATTTTGGCATCACTTCCTACCTTGAGTTTCTCCTGTTCCTCCTTCCTGGCCATTCCATCTCTCCAACCTTTTTCCCTCCTCTCTCAGCAGACATTTCCCTCGTCTGATCTCACTCAGCAAAAGATTTAGCAGTGGATTTATTCCTCAGCAGCCATGATATTCCAGAGGTCTGTGGGATTATGGGATAATTCCGCTGTGTCGCAGGAAAAGAGGGAACGAGGAGGGTTGGGCTGGGGCAGGGCAGGGCAGGGAAGGAGCCAGGATTAAGTGTGAAGGAATTTGGGATTTAAACAGAGGTTTAACTCTGATATAAGTACAGTGAGCAGGTGAGCTGTTGTAGCTGATGCCTTTTTGGGCAGCCAAAACCAGGAAAGTTTAGTGTGTGATTTTTACCTGCAAAATGCCAAGGAAGTATAAAAACTTCTATGAAGTTGGGAAGTGTCAAACTGCCTTAGAAGCCTGTTCAACTTTTATTGTTTTCAGTGAAAAAAGGTATTGTTTTCAGAAGAAAAAAGGTGTTACTCTCCAAGATTTCCTGCTCTGATTCTCCATTAATACCATTACGTCTGGCTCTCAGGATATGGAGAGATGAATCTTGGAGATGGGAGCTGGAAATTGGAGAAAGCAGAGCTATAACTCACTCCTACCTTTATAAACCCCAATTTTCAAGGGATTATTTTTCGCTTGGGTTTTAAAACCTGCCTTCTCAGCTGCCAGCTTGGATACCGAGCTTCATCTTGATCAGTTTATTTCTAGGAGAGATGGGAAAATGACTTGGAGCCAGTGAGAGAGCATCCACAAAAATAATCCTGCTTCATCGTTTCAGATTCAGGTAGGCAGGAGGAAAACTACTCCCCCCCTGGCAATTTTAAACAAACCTTTGCTTTCAAACTGCTGAGCTCTTTCATTTTGAAAAGCAGCAAATGAGCAGACGCAGCAGAGAAACACTTAAAAATAATAATAATGATAAAAATTTTTCTAACTGTCACTTCATTTTAACGGATAATTAATGTTGTCATCATTCCGGGACTGCTTTTGCAGATCCCGAGGGGAAGGATATTAAGTTGGAAAGTAATTTCAAGTGGAGTTACGTGGAGAGCTAAACATACACAAATTATGTAGAGCAGATTTCCAGTTCTGACTCAGGTTCTCCGCGTGCCTCTGGCATCAAGGCAGGAATTTGCTCGTCTGTTTTGTCTCTGCCGTACTGACCTATGTGCACGTGTTTTAAAATTTACACTTTCGTGAAGCGTCATTACAACATGCCCTCAAACAACCTGCCCCCCTTTTACTCACCCCTCCTCCTTCCAACACCAAACACTGCCCCAAAACCACCCCCACACCTCCGGAATCTCCAAGAAAACTCAAACCACTGACAGGAGTCGCTGTCCTTGTTGCTCTGAGTGTTCACGAGCTGTCCGTGGAAGTGCTGTTGATAAATTGAATTAATTGGAGTAAGTTGAGTACATAACTGAGTCTTGAAATGAGCCTCTTGGATCTTCTGATCAAGGACTGGTGCATAAAATCACGTGGCCATTAGCAAGGATTTTTCCATGGGCAGATGTTGTGCTGGGATCGGGAAGCAGCTGGGAAAGGGGAAGGGATAATGAGGGTGTTCTGCTGGCTGAATAGTGCTGCTTGGACTCAGCGTGACAAGTCTGGTGTTTGAAACAGGGGGTAACAGAGGCAGTGGTGGTTATGTGGGACAAGGTGGAAAATACTCTTAAAACTGTATTTTCTGTGTTTTCTTAGGTTTGAGAACAGACATCATGGAATCATAGAATCATGGGATGGTTTGGGTTGGGAGGGACATTCAAAATCATCTCATTCCACAGGGGCAGGGACACCTCCCACTATCCCAGGCTGCTCCAAGCCCCAGTGTCCAGCCTGGCCTTGGACACTGCCAGGGATCCAGTGGCGGCCACAGCTCCTCTGGGAATTCCAGCCCAGCCCCTCCCCACCCTCCCAGCCAGGAATTCCTTCCCAAGATCCCATCCATCCCTGCCCTCTGGCAGTGGGAAGCCATTCCCTGGGTCCTGTCCCTCCAGGCCTTGTCCCCAGTCCCTCTGCAGCTCTCCTGGAGCCCCTTTAGGCCCTGGCAGGGGCTCTGCGCTCTCCCTGGAGCCTTCTCCTCTCCAGGTGAGCACCCCCAGCTCTCCCAGCCTGGCTCCAGAGCAGAGGGGCTCCAGCCCTGGGAGCAGCTCCAGATTTGCTCCAGCAGCTCCAGGTCCTGCTGCTGTTGAGGGTCCCAGAGCTGGACACAGAACTGCAGGTGGGAGTTCAGCGTAAAGAAAGATCAGAATCCCCTGATCCCTTGCCCTCCTTGTCACTGCTATTGGACATGTCCCAGACTCCTGCAGGAGTTGTGTGACAGCGTGGGATGGACCAAAGGCGAGGGAGGAGTTAATGTGGTGGGAAAAGGTCACTGCAGCTCAGGGATCAGTGCTGGAATCACTTCACAGTTCTCAGTACCATGTATAATGAATCAAGGGCTAATCTATATGCATGTATGGCAAATGTTAAGGAGGAGCAGTCACCCTGAGGAAGAAATGGGTATGGAATAAAGCAGTGGAGTTCTCATTAAATTTAATAATGTGAAGTTCAAGCATAATTGCTCAGAGGTGTGATTCCTTCCCTCTTCTGCCTGCATCGGCGTCACGAGAGCTCTTGGTCAGTTGTGATGGATTTGTCAGAGAGTTTTAATGGTGCTGGTGGTGGTGGGTAAAGCAGGGCAAATTTGGGTCCCTGTCATCACATTTGACTGGTTTTGCACTAAGCCCTCATGAAATGATGATAAATCTGGGTTTGATGAGCTGAGTGATCCATTTTGAGTTTATATCCCCACGGTAAGTGCCACACAGCGTTTGGGGCTTGCCTTGCTGTTATCTCTATGAGAATCTTGAAATCGTGGAATCTTTTAGGTTGGAAATTCCTGTAAGATTGGATCCAGCCATTCATCCAGCACTGCTGAGCCACCACTAAACCGTGTCCCCAAGTGCCACATCTTCAAATTGTTTAAATCCCTCCAAGGATGGGCACTGCACCACTCCCTGGGCAGCTGTGCCAGGGCTGGACAGCCCTTTCCATGAAGGACTTTTCCCAATATCCAACCTAAACCTCCCCTGGCCCAGCCTGAGGCCGTTCCCTCTCCTCCTGTCCCTGTTCCCTGCAAGCAGAGCCCGACCCCCCCGGCTGCCCCCTCCTGTCAGGGACTTGTGCAGAGCCACAAGGGCCCCCCTGAGCCTCCTTTTCTCCAGGCTGAGCTACAGGAGCACCAAAAATTTGAAGGCAAAAGTCCTTTTGACACCATGGCTTTAAGATGCAGAAAAATGGTATTTTCTGTTAATGCTTGCTTGAGCTGAAATGTTTAAAAGTGAAATTTTAGAACAGGTGTTAAAAATGTGGTTGCTGCTAATGTTAGGAACAGCTCCTGTCACCCGTGCTGTGCAAAGTCTCACGTGAGCGGAGAACAATGCTTTTAATGAGTGAACAGTGGTAGAAACTTCAGTTTTGAAGAACTTTTTCATGTTGTCTGCGACTGGACCTTTCAGGTAATTTGTTTCCCTGTCTCTCTCCTTAGCTATGGTTTTGGAAAATCAGGTGAACTTGAGGCGATTTCTCCGACTTTGCAGACAGGCGAAATGGAGTCGGAGCTATCTCCATTTCACACCTCTCAGAGCTCAGCTCAGCTCGGAGGTGTTTTCCTGACGCGTCTCCCATCCTTTCAAATCCCTCGTTGGCTCTGGCGGTTTCCAGCCGCGGCTTTTCCGTGGCACGTCCCTCCTCGTGCTCATCAAATATTGAAACTCAGCACTCACCAAACGTTATTGGGTCATTAATATTGCAACGTGGCCTAAACACAGCTCTCAGAACGTTTTGGGATCTTCTGCGACTCTGTCAGGAGGAATTAAGGAGCTCGTTGGGTCCGGGAAAGCAGAAAACCTGTTGAATCCTCCTCGTGTTGTACCTCACCTCCAGTGGGAATAAGTTTTTGGGTTCCATGCAGAACGATGCCTCGTTACATTTTTCCCTAATTCATAGAGGATGGGATGATTTTCCTGACAGTGGACTTTGGAACAGGGAATATTTGGATTTTTCCTCGGTTGGAAGTAATGAAAAATGACACGGTTCGTGCTTTAGGCTTGAGTGAGTTTATCTTGGAACGCCACAGATCCATCAGATTGTGTAGCTTGGAGACTGTAATAAAGATAAAACAACTGGCAAGTAATCATTGCCCCAAAAAAATAGCAAAAAGAAAATGCTTAGGCTTTGATAGTGTAATAAATTTCCACTATCTGGAAATAAGGGCTGGAAATGACAAATCACTGTATTTCTCTAAGAGTATTGTTTGCCAGTTTTAGATTTCTGTGGATTCTTGATTAATGTAGAATAAACCATGAAGTGGCCATCAAAGCACAAAACTAATATTTTCCAGCTTTTCTCAGTGTATTGCTGTTGTCTCTGAATTAAAAGGTGCTTTTTCCTTAATTAACATCTGCAGGAGTTTTTCAAGAACAACAGAAATGGATGTTTTGAAGTAAACAAAAGGGAATCCTTGTGGATTTAGAATTAAATTACTCATCTTGTTATTGTGCCTAACAGGGGTCATGCTGGGCAAGAGGAGAGTCCTGGGCCATAAATCCACATAGCAAAATTAACAATTTGCTTTTCTTGAACTTAATTAAAAAATGGATGTGAAAAGGATGGAAACTTCTTGGAGTGCAGCAAAGTTTCATCAGTCTTCTTTTATCAGAGTGTATTTTTGTGTCTTGTGATACAGAAAACTTCTTGGCCCTCAGAGATGCTTTCTTGTCTGAGTCTCAAATTTCTATTTCCGTGTTTCAAATTCTAATTTCTAATTGGAAAGTGGAGCCAGTTCTGTGTTTGGCTTCTCTTATCTTGTTGGACTTGATATCATGGTTGTCCATGGTTATGAATTGTAAGTCATTGCTTAATTGAGAAATTATTTTTCCTGTCGTTTTGCTTTGTGATACTGTTATTACTGTGTTACTGTTATGTGGCTGTTATTATTTGATTTTAAGAGATGTGGGTTAAGCATTTCAGGCCATCTTAGCCAATGCTCTGAAATATTGGATATATTCACAGGTAGCTTCTCTTTTGCTTAGCATTGCACGTGACATTCAAAGTTAGTTCAAAAGCTGGATAATAACAAATGCCACTAAAACCCCACTTTCCCTGCTTTTATAGAAAGAAAGGGTAGGAATAAAAAGGTGGAATGCAGAAGCAGAAATGTCACTCTGGTGAAGTATTTTCGCTTTGGTCTGAAGCTGTGCTTGAGACGTGGTTGGAAAGGGTGGTTTGACCACGTATATTGGTCTCTGTGCCTCCTGCCCGCATCTCAGACAGTCTAAATTAACAAAAATTGGCTTTTCTATATATCTGTCTGTATCTGTATATCTATCTGGGAGTGTCTTCCAGAATTCTTTCTGCTTGTTGTTGTGTGATTGCTCTGTGAGGTGACGTGGTGGCTTTTGTGTTCAGCGTGAGGCAAATCTGATTTAGAGGCGAAATGTACTGCAGACATTATTTTGATTAAAGCGACTTCAGGACTGAAACGGTTGAAAATTTGTCTTACAGTGGAGCCTGAATATGATAATGTGATAACGAAAATACCCAAATTCTTGTTAGGCCCCTCCGACAGGAATAAATCTTCTGAGATCGCTAAATCCTTGGTTTATCAGGATTTACCCAGCCTCTTACAAAAGAAATACAGATATATAAATTTTCTTCATAGCATTACGTTAAAAGTGTTGGAAGTTCTCCACGACAGTGCTGGGGAAAGGCAGGAATTGTTGCTTTTTTTGTGTTGGATGTGTGCTATAAACCAGTTGAGAAATGAAATATTGTGAAGTGTTAACGCAGACTTTAACTGGAGCTGCTTCTTAATGCTTTATGTGTGTTTTCCAACAGCACCATGACAAGTGATTGCCTTGCATGCCACACTTCATTAAATCAGCCACTCCACGCTTCTCAAAGCAGTATTTCATAATTATTTAGAAGGATTTTATTCAAAAAGATATCAGTTGTGTGGGAAAACGTATAGCCAGCAGCCTGTTCTGCTGTTTCAGCACCTTTTTGAGCATCTTTTCTGTGTAAATGATCAGTGTGACACTCTCTGTTGTCTGAGAGTTCTGTGCTCAAACACGAGAGCCATTATCTTGAGCCTTTATAGCTGCTGTAATTAAAAATGGCACTTGGAGAATTCCTGTGGAATTCCTGGAGTTGTGCTGTTTTAACTCCTCAGAAATGGCAGAGGCGCCTCTCTCTATTTTATTTATTTTATTTTTTTTTTAAAACTTCTGCCTAGATAATAACATAATTTATTACTGTAGATCCAGGTGATGTTTGCCTTTACTCAGTACGTGCTGAATGCCAGGAAAATGAATTTGTAACGCCAAGGAAAAAAAACAAAAAAACCTGCTGGATGTTGATGCAGGTGAATGTTTGCGATCAGCGGGATGCGCACAGTGTTTGTTTCATTAAGCTCCTACAAGCCACCCAATTATGGAACTCAAATAAATGGAAATGACTTCAAAATCCCGCTTATTTTGTTAAAAACTCCGCTGAATTCCAATCAGTCGGGGCGGCTGTTGAGGAGTTTTGTTTTGGGAGCAAAAAGTGCCCTAATTGAAAGCTCGGTGGATGCTTTAGGAATTTAACTCGTCGTGTTGCGTGGTCGTGGTCACACAAATGAGGGTGAGAGTTGTGAAAAAAGACTTGAAATTTTTGCTTGAAGGCGCTGCCAGGAGCGAGGCAGTCTCGGACGTAAGAAAGTTCCTTTTTGGCCTAAATTGTATAAAATTTGATGATGAAATAGTGTTAATTTTCTTTTCTAATAGAATGCCCTGCAAGGAAAGGGGAAGGGAGGAGGAAAACAAACAGTGAAATGGGTGATGCAGAGTTTCCTTTGACTGAGGTGACCTGAGTGTCTTGATCTAGATTGAAATGAGAGATCAGGAAGAAGAAGTGAAGATTTAATTTGATGTAAAGAACAATTAACAAAAAGAAGAATTAAATGTAAACATCCAGGTGTTGTGGGGTTGTTTTGTTTTGGGGTTTTTTTGGTGGTTTTTGTTTGTTGGTTTGTGAGGTTTTTTTGATTTTTTTAATTTTTCAGAGTTTATAATGTGGAAACTTCTGGCTGGGTTTTTCAGCTGTTCTATACGTAAAGTTTATTTCATATCCTTTAATTACGCTGCTATGTACAGCAGCATAAAGAAGAGACAGTTTTAAGGGAAAACCACTTGCAGGAGGTCAAATCCAAGAAGGATGAAGGATCTTCCTTCAGTCTCAGGAAGCATTAAATGCTCTCTCTGTTGCTCACCAGGAAAGCTGCTGAGACTTCTATTTTGACACTTTTTTCCTTTTTAGACAAAACATGATTTCTGCAATCCAAAAGACAACCAGCATGTTTTGACTGTGCCATTGATTGTATGAAGGATTTGTTATATCAATCCTGCTGGAATAATTTGGGGGACCTTGGGAAATCTCTTAATGGAATTTGGTCCATGTCTGCATAATCTGACTTTTTTTTTTTTTTTTTTTCCTTGCTGGAGTAATTGAAGATGCGGCTTAATAAACTTTTATAAAGATTCCCAGTTGGTTGCTGCGTTTCAGAGGGTTGGAGCTGAGCACAGAAGTAATACATCTTGTAATTGTCTTTTTTCCTCCCTACCTCACTTAAATGTATTCCCCGGGGAAGAATCTAATGTACTCTAATGCTGGTACCTTTTACAAAGTGACCCGACTCATTAGGATTTGTTCTCCAGAGCTCCCTTGACAACAGATAAATGCACTGAGAATATTGAAGCTTCCTCTCCATCACTCTCTCTGAGAAAAAAAAAAAAGAGAAAAAATCTATTTGAAACCCAGTGTTTCGTAGCTCCATTACTGCTCTGAGCTCCGTGCTCGGTATCACAACACACAGGTTTTATCCACGGAGCGATTCCGGAGCGTTTCCGTGAAAATGAGACCCGCTGTGCTCGGCTCAAGTACTCCACCCAAGGTTTCTTTGGTGATCTCTTTATGCCTTGTGACATAGAAATATTGGGAATTCTCTGGGCCTGAAGTTGCCTTTATTACCTCTGTTGGAACAAGTTTGTAACTATTTTTCTCTCCTCCTCTCAAACCGCTGGGAAAGGTTGATGATGGTTCTTCGATCTTTTTGGAGCTGGGGAAATAGATGAAGTCCTTGGGTTTATGGTTGCTTAGAGGGAGGAAAGCACTATCCCAGCGCAGGAAAGCTTTTAGGTGGAAATTGAGTGCCTCCTGGCTGGTGGGAAAAGGATTTTCCTGGAAAAAATGGTTCCATAAAACCAGACAAAAACCCAGCCAACCAACAGACTTCTCTAAATGTTAGTTAAAAATAAATGTTCTTGAATCAGTTGTGGTTTCTATGATTTAATGAACAGTGATGTCAAAACTTGTAACTTTTCTGTATCCAGATTTTGCTACTTCAGTCTGAAATAAACCTCTTGTAGTGAATATTTGTATTTGTGTGTCTTAAGAGGCCAAGAGTAAACTATTTCTGTGACTGCTTTTAAAGTGACCGCTCTACTTTGAAACGACCTTGAGAAAGTAAATTCCTCAATTTCCCTGAACCCGAATCTCCCTGCACCTCCTGTAGGTTGAAACAAGAACAAACGTACGTGCGGGACGAGTTTGGCAAGCTCCTGGAACGGGAGAGGATCTCCTCCAACGAGCACCTGACTCGAGCCATCCTCCGGGAGAGAGCGGCCACCGAGGAGGAGCGGCAGAAGGCTCAGCGCTTTGTAAGTGCTCAGACTTTTACGGACATGGCAGGTTTTCCAAGCAGCTCTCTCCTCAGGCCCGCTGGTAGAATTAATTCTTTTTTCCTCAATAATTCTTTTTTTTTTTTTTTTTCATTGCTAGGTAGCGGCGCGTCATTTTATTTTGGTCAAATATCCCTGTTTTAAGGGGTTTTGCTGCTCCTTTCCGACTTTGGAACCAGCTCAGTGAAAAATTCTGTTTAAAAGAATCATCTCTCATTAGAGCTGATGTATCAAACCTTCCTGACAAGGAAATTGGAACATATGGCTGGCTGTTTTCCTCAGAAAACTGACATTATACATTTCAGCCCATCTCAAATGTCTGACAGATTTATAACTTCTTCTCTAGAGTGTTTGCTTGCTGTAGTGAGTCTCTATTGACTCCTCTTTCTAACAATAATCATTATTCTCTGAGGTGGGAATATGCCTTAAAAATATAAATATGCTTGAGTGTAAATACTGAAGAAATTGGTATTTTCAAGGAAAAAGTTTAAAATACTTAATGTGAGCATTGCTATGAAAATTAATGGGAATTACTTATGTCAGCAGCAACGTAAGTATTTGTTGGGCCCTCTAAATCTGGAGTAAAATTCAAGGTTTTTAAGGTTTATGGGTTGGTAACTTGGTAATCAAACACTTCAGTGAGCAAAAGCTTCATCTGTGGGAGTTAAAATCTGATGTGGATGTTATTTTTCCAAAGGGCAGTTTAAACCCAGACCAATTCCACCTCAGTGCTGGTATCTTTTTCCAGCCATCCCTCGAGGCTTTGGCACCTCCGTGGTAACGTTACTGTTGAGGAATAATTTCAGTGTTGTAAACAAATGTTTCATATTTTGGCATTGTAAAACGTGGGAACAAAGGAGAATGTGAAAGGAATTATGACCAAGGTACAGCCTCAGTTTTATGTCTTAAATCCTTGGATTCTTCATGTTGTGTGGGAGAGATAAGGGTTTTGTGGCCTGGAGCTAATGAGGAGCTGCAGGTTTATAATGGGGACTATTATTTGCATCGTACTGGGGGTTGCATCTTTTTCTCCCTGTTTGTGGTGAGCTCTGATTTTGGGAAGCACAAGATGGATTTCTCCTCAGCCGAATGCTCAAGAAATTCCTCAGTGTGGCTATGAAACTGCTTTATTTAGTTATTTTGCTGGTTAATTTTCACTTGCTCTGGAATATCAAAGTTAGCAGTTGTGTCATCGTAGTTTTGATCAATCTTCCTGTTTCCATCTGTGAAATCTGAAAATACCTGGTGGTTCTTGGGTGCAAGTTTATCCCCACTGCAGATTTGCCATTTCCGCTGCAGCGTGTTCATTCTTTGAAGCGTGTGCTGTAAGATAACAAAACAGCGTGAAGCTTTTGTGTGTTTGTTTCCTTAAATGTGAAAATATGGAGTAATTCTCACCTTCCTTGCAAATCCTGTAAGTCACCTCCTTTATTTTGTTGTAATTGGTCAGAATTTATTCCTTTGGCTTCATTGCTTGCACTACCTGTGCGTTTATTTCCCATATCAAAGCTGAATTTAAAATCTGTACCACAGGGAGATGTATTTCTGTGTATCCTTTGTCAGGTACTGCGAGTAATTCCGTGTTCTGGTAACCTGCTACAGCAGGTTGGTATTTTATGTAGCCCAGATTGGATTTGTCAGACTCTTCGTGGAGAAAAACAAGTGCTCTTGAAGTGTGAGTAGCAAAATAAATTCCTTTGCTGCTGCTAAATTGTTTAAATAGTGCAAAGGAAATGAAATTACGGTGAGAAAGGAAGAATTTTAGTTTTCCTTTGTAAAGGCTGCTAATTCAGTTTTTAATAACTAGACATAAAATGAAGTCATATTTTCCATTCTTAAACAACTTTAAGACCGTAATGGTTATAATCTCAGAAAGAAGAAATTTGTAGTGTTAACCTCCCAAAAATTAGAATTAGCTCTTCATACAAATGAGAAAAAAAAGGATGAAATGATGTGTTAATACCTGAAATAATTTCGTGCTGTGACATATCCCAGGAAGTGCCCTCAGTTCAGGGGGACTGGCAAGTGGCTGGTGGGATGTCAGCTCCTGCAAAAACGTATTTTGGGGCGATCCAAGGTTTGCAAAGCAGTGATTCTGACATTTGCACCAGCAAAATTCAAAATTCCTGGTTAGAGTGGAATTTCCAGACCCTGATCCAAACCCTGGAAATCCCTTGTGGAGTCAGGGTGAGGATTTAATCAACTGTTGGTGCTGAACTCAGCAGAAATGGAGGCAGCTGCTGTCAATTCCTTTAGCAGTCCTTTCAGTGGCACTGCCTGGGGTGTTCTGGACACAGCCTGGCTTTCCTCGTCCCACAGCTTTGGGGTTGTGTCTTGGAAAAGCGATGCCAGGGAGGCTCCGGGCGCTGGAGATCTGGGGAGGCCTTGGATCTCCTGTGGCTTCTCCCCATCCCTGGCTGTGGGATGTGTGATCCTGAAACGAGCCGACCTGCGAAGAAGGACGATGGGGAGGCCCTGGCACAGTTTTCCCAGAGAAGCTGTGGCTGCTCCATCCCAGAAGTGTCCAAGGCCAGGCTGGATGGGGCTTGGAGCACCCTGGGATAGTGAAAGGTGTCCCTGCCCACGGAATGAGATGATTTTTCAGATCCCTTCCGACCCAAACCATTCTATAATTCCAAGATTGTCCTGGTTTTTTGTCCCTCTGCTTTCCCCCCCGTCTGCAGGGCTGTTTCCCTGGCCTGTTTTCAGGGCTCCCAGTACAAGGGGTGCTTTGGTGATGAAGAATTCCTTTATTTCCTTCTCTGCAGTTCTCTTTGCTGTCGTGTCGGTGCAGCTACGAGCTGAGGCAAATGCTTTACAAACCCATCCGAGAGCCCTTTCCAAATGCAGCCAATCTGCTTTAGAACTGCTCCACAAGCAGCTCCAGCAAGGAAATTGCAGAGTGTTGGGTGGAGGGCAATTCTCAGGGGGGACAGAATGAGAACTGCTTGAACTGGCCTTGCCACCAAACAAGGAGCTTTTGGACCTTTAGCTTCACCTACTCTGGAGATGGGACATTTGCCAAGATCTCGGTGTGGTTTCACCACAGGACAAAGTGCATCGAGTGCTTGAAGTCATCCTCGAGAACTGCAGCTGGTTAAAAATTCTTCTTTTTTCCACACACTCTTAGCATGGATACGATGTTTTTTTCTGCCCATCCCTCTTGAAAGAGCACTTCAGAGTAAATCAAATCTTTCATTTCAGCCCAGCCACAGAGAATTTGGGTGCTAGTGTGGTTCTCTGCAGCAGGGGGTGAAGTGGAAGGTCCTTATGATGGCTCCAGCAGTACTTTAATTATATTTTATCACTTAGACCTGCTCTTTGCCATATTAATTACTGGAGATTTTTTGCTGCAAGTCTAAAAATTGGGCCTAGTTGAGTTGGGCACGGTCTTGTAAAGTGGCTTTCAGTGTGGTGGCTTTGCCAGAAATAGTTTATTGATGTTCCATCACTTGAGTCATTATGAAAGCCAGGGTGAGATGAGGAGAATATGGAGCAAAAAATCAATAGTTATCCAAAGTGCAGAGGACCTGTTGTATTTCCATCTCCTGATAATGACCTGGAGTTTACTGTGAACACATTGGCTCCTCTGTCTGGACTGAAACGAGTTGTCATTAGGAGCCTGCATGTTAGAAAATGGTTTTATTGAGCTGCCAATGGCATTAAAGTCTCATTTCCCTTTGAAGAGGCACAGAAATATTGTTCTGTTCATGTGCTGTAACCAGAACATTAAAATTTGATTATTGCTATCATTAGAAGTCTGTATCCATACTAATGCAATTATATCTATTTCCCTGTGAGTTGTTCCAGGCTTTCATTGAAGCACCTGTTTGAGAGGGAAATCTGTTGGTGCTGAGGAATCTTGTTGTTTTGTAAATGATTTTCTGCACAAGAAGTTCTATCAAAAAACTCCTTGCTCAAAAAAAAAATCAATTTGGTAGAAGTATCCTTATATTTAAAAGCACTTTTTTTTTGCACTTTAGGTCACGGTGATAATCAGATTATTGGAGATTTTTTTCCCTAGCAAAATCCTATTGGAGATGTGAAGTTCTTTTACTTCTCTGAGCCTTGAAATCAATAGACAAAATACATTCCTGGCCCTATCAGAGCTGAAGTGTGTTGAGTTATGTGAGGAGGAAATTTGACCTGTTGTCATAATTGAATAGAGGTTGTTAAAATGGAGTGTTTTGCTCCTTGGTGTCTGAACTGGTTTGGTGTTTTCCCCATCTTCCCGGGGTGACTGGTCCCAGTCAGTGCCGGGCAGTGACCTCCCCTTTGGGGCTGCATTTATTTCTCCTGTCCTCAATTCATTAACGTTGTCAAGAGGACATTCCCTGTTTTCCATAAACAGATTAAATCCTGACCCTTCCTGCTCTTCCCAACCAGGCCTGGACAAACCATATTTTAAGGATGACTTCACTAGGAAATTCCGGGGGGAAGAAGCAGTAAATGAGTTTAGGCATTAGTTCTCAGGAGAAAAGTCTGTTTACAAACCTGCAGTATTTATTACATACCTCATTTAGCTCATTCATCATTTTAATAGAAAAATGAATCTTTTTAGATGATTCTGAAATAATTTGAGGTAAACTACACAACCCGAGGCAAAACAGGATTGGTTGGTGCAGGGAGGGCTTTTGGAGAAGTGCAGCACGAGCAGAGACTGTAATTCACAATTCATGGCAGGAAAAATACTGAAGGCTCAGTTTGAACATGAGATTTAAGGTTTGGGAAGCACATGGTTAGAAAATTAAATCTACTGACAGTTTTGTCTCTTGTTCCTCAGTTTTATGATTTAGAAAGCAGAACTTTTTCATGAAACCTCGTTGAAAGTGGAGATTTGGGGAGTTTCACTCATAAAATCTTATTTAGGCCTATGTACATGGTTATTTTTGTGATGTTTTCATGGCTTAGAAGTTGCAGTTTTGTTGCAGCAAAAAGTCCTTTTGCTACAGGCAAAAGGAACCTGGATTCGGTTGTTCCTGTCACCGCGGACAGGAGGAAGAAGGTGTTTTGGAATATCGAGGATGGGATCTATCTTTTTTGTGTGTTTGGTTTTGGGTGAAGAGCTTTGGTTGTTTTTTGGAGAAGGAAGTGGGACACAATGAGCAAGACATTTATATTTGGAATATCCACAACTCCCCGGCACTGAGCGTGCTCATCTTCCTTGGCACAAACAGAACGTTGCTCCTTTGGTTTGTGGCTCTCCTGGCACACATTCCTCCTTTCTCCCCCTCTTCTCTTGGCATTTCTACTGCAGCACTGAAGGGTTTGGGATGGAAATTAAGGTGTTTGGGGTAGGCCTTTTCTGGGATTTGAAGCAGATGATGTGAAACTACTGCGTGAGCAAGAAGCTCTTGCTAAGCAAATAAGGTTGGGGGTTTTTTTCCCTAGTAAGAAAAGGGGCTTCCTATCACATATTTGAAATCAGGAGTGATTTTCTTACCTGGCCTTGAAGAAGTGAAGTCCCATTTGCTGTCTAAAATTCGTAAGTGAACAACTTCCCCCCCACCTTGATAGAGGTAAACAGCAAAAAGAGTTTAAAGTAGCCTGTGGGTGATGGTACCCTTGGTGCTGGAGTTGGAATCCCAGTTTGATTTGTCACATAAAATGGTAAATAAATGTTTTATTTCCTCTCTGAAATTGCCATGAAGGGCCTGGGAACCACAAGCTGCCTTTACCTGGGTCTGTCTTCTGTCCCTTTACAATGTCCATGCTGCCGTTCAAAATATTTGTTTCAGTGGAACAACAGAAATAATTTTCTCCTTCCTTCAGCTTTTCACTTGGCAACATGTTATAGATGTATTTTTTTAATAATTTTTATATGTAACAGTTAATGGCTTTTTTTTTTTTCTCCGTGTCAAAGTTTGACAGACAGGAAAAACACGGTAAAATGAGAATTTTGAAGGCAAGCAAAGTACAGAGAAGGAGCATTTATTCTCTTTAAGATTTCTTTTTGAATGGTGAATGTGTTTTGATAGTTGAGCAGCATTTAAAGCATGTTATTTTTTAATTCTTATATAGCAAACCCCAAGATATTTGACTGAAGCAAAATTAATCACTGTGTTATTTCGGCATTCAGATGAAGATCTAGTGCTTTACAAAGCTTGCTGCTCCATCAATTTGTTCTTTGGGTTGAATTCAAATTGAGTTCATTTTTATAGATTCACTGCATAATGCTCTGCTCTCTCCTCCCTCATTCATTAACCAATTTGTTCGTGCTACTCCCTTTTTATTGAATGGTAACAAAATTGCCGTGCTATCTCCCCAAATGAGTATCATCATTCCTTGTCACGCACGGGCAAAAAGTGGGGATAATAATCCCTTTTTCCACACACCTTCTCTCTTTGAGGGAGCAGCCTTGGTTCTGCCCTGGAGGTAGCACGACAGGAGTGTTTTAAATACCGCTCTCGGAGCGCGATGCCGCCGTATCAAATATTCCAAGCCAGGCTCCTTTTGATTACTTGTGGGCCTTTGGAGCATGTACACCCTGCCAGCTGCGTGACACAACAAAAACCAAATCAAAGCCTTGTCAAGGCTTGTCCTCGTACGTGACACGCTGCAGATACATGCGGGGGATTAAAACGCGCTCGTTCGACGCGAGGCTCGAAGCGCGACGCGGGCGAGGCTCCTCCATCAACAGAACAATTCTCTGGGCCTCTCTTAGGCTGACTTTTAGTCAATATTTCTTTGCTCTCAGATTAAGCTGATTTTGGGTAGGGATATATTCATTTATGTCTCCTTCAGAGTGCTCTGGTTATCGTGGTTTTGGGTTGAGTTTCCGGATTTCGGTGGTTTGGGGGACAGCGGGGATGGAAATCGGGCAGTTTTGTGTTACTGCTGTTTTCAGGAGTGCCTGAGGTCGCTTGGTTTGCTCAGCTTGGAGAAGAGCCTGAGGGAAGACTTTTTAAAATGCAATTTTAAGTTTTTAATGTAATTTTAAGGGGTTTTAGATACCTGTTTAATATCTTCCTGTCAGAGTCACACTGGATATCTGGAATATATTGAGGTGCTCAAGTGGGGTAGCAGCAGGTGCCAATAGATCTAAAGCAGGTATACACCAATCAATTAAAAAGAATATTTCAGGGAGAGGATGAGGAAAAAAGTGGAATGTCATCGTGAAGTCTGTAGGTTTTGGGGGGTTTTATATCCATGTAAAGGAATTTTTCAGTCATATCAAGTGTTTTTCATATGAGCTGTTCTGTGGTAGCTGTACCACAATGTGCCTGGAGGAAAAACTGCTCTGCCTCCTCTTTTTGAAGCAAGGAAGAGTTTAATGGAAGGAATAATAAATTGGGGATGTTCAAACACCCTCTTAGTTCAGTAATAAGAATTACTCTCCTGCTATCCCAATCCTCTGAAGGCTGAGGGTCTTTAATTGCACGGCGAGGCACCTCAGCCCTGCAAAGCGCCGGGGAGTTTGGAGCTGGGAATTCAACCTCCTGCCAGGACCTGATGCTGACAGTGGTTGTGTGTACATCTGGGTGTTTGGGCAATCTGAGTGGGGAACAAAAAGAAACTTTGATTTATGTAAATAATACAAAGATTTAAAGACGAGGAGGCACCTTCCACTTCTCACAGTACCCGATTCCAACGAGTGGCCAACAAAACTTTAAATTTTGAAAGCAGAAACTGGTTTCAGCTGCCAAGACTAAAATATTTCACACAGGAGTGATATGGGTCAAGTTCATCAGAATAAATTTGGGGGAGCTGAGGCAAAAGAGAGTGATAATATTTCTTGTCTCATTACTTTCAGTAATTTAGTTGAGTTTGGAAAATCCACTCTTCTGATAACATCACAAGATACTGCAGTGTCTTTTCTTTAGAGATATTTGAATTCAAATCACGCTTATAAATAAATAAATAAACCTCATTACTTCTCATTTTCCTAATTATCATGCAGATAAACAGTGGGAATCGTGACATTAAGATAAGTAAGTGGTTTATGATTTTGTTTCAGAGGAAGAAAGTCTTGCTGTTCCCCCTTTTCCCCCCTTGGGCCACGCAGGAGTAATAAATGAGCAGATCCAGAGTAGTTTCTGATGGATGCTTAATGGGGCTGTGCTGGAGCCAAGGGCTTGTTTCTGCAGCAGCTGTCACAATTCCGAGTCATTAACACACCTTGAATGCTTGCATTCCAAAATCAGGGCATTTAAAAGCCATAAAGGCAAAAAGCCATGACTTTGAGAAAGGAGTTGGAGGTGCAGGTGAGTGTTCTGGGCTGAGTGAAGTGTTGGAGTGTGGAGCATGAAGAGTGTGAGTGTGAATTAAAATCATCAAAGTCATTTGGAGGTTACAGGTTGACTTTCAAACTTTATGTCTTTAAGCCTGTGAAGAACCCAGTGAGGGACTTCTGCACCCTTTTACTGGGTGGTTCCTGCCTTTAGAGCCAGAAAGCTGCTTGGAAATCTCCTGGGAGGGAAGAGAATTACTGTGTGCAGCACTAACCAGTCATTTTCAGTGTGTAAAAGAACTGAAACATTCCAGTACCCCAAATATTCAAGTCACGTCAGCAGACTCACAGCAATGGCTTCATGTACAGTGTATTTTGGTGTGAGGGAACACTTCTGTGGAATAACTATCAGGTTTCCTTGTAGTGCTCTGGAAAGAAGGATAATTAGTGGGGGTTGTTTCTGCCTTCAAAAAGGGACATCTAAGAAGTGCTCAGATAAAGAGGTCGGCCGGATCTTTGTTTTACATCGTAGTAACTCATGTAATATTTTAATTTTCCTGCTCACTTTCATCTGCCTGTTTGAAGCACGAGAAAAAACCCCAAACCCTTGTAGTTGTTCCTTTTCAAAGTAATGATGTGGGAAGAAGATACCAAACTTGAGCAAATCATTCTTTGAACCCGCTACCTGCGAGGGAGGGAGCGCACAGCACGGAAATAGCAACCTTTGATAGGTCTGAAAAGCTGATTTTAGGTTTTTCTATGAACAGACTTGACCTTGAGGAGAATAAAGGGATCTTCACCCTCAGCACATCTGGAGGTGACACCAAGCTGAAGGTGCAGGGACATTCCTGCAGGACAGGGCCATCCGGAGGGGACTGGACAAGGTCCAGAAGTGGAATCTCCTGAGGTTCAACAAGGCTTAGGTCAGCTCCAGCGAGTTGATCAGAGGGGTGGAGCAGCTGTTCCATGAGGAAAGGCTGGGAGAATTGGGATTATTCAGCATGGAAAAGAGAAGCTTTGGGGTCACCTACTTGTGGCCTTCCAGGAGCTGAAGGGGCCGACAGGGAAGACGGAGAGGGACTTTGGAAAAGAGCCTGGAGAGAGAGGACAAGAGGGAATGGCTTCCCACGGACAGAGAAGGGGTTTGGATGGGATATTAGGAAAATATTTTTCCCTGTGAGGGTGGTGAGTTGGCTGTGGAATATCATGGAAAAAGCCATGTGTAGTTACCTGTTCAGAGTGCTGACAGCCTGGTGCCTGAGAATGGGTAAAGGTGATAAACAAGCGAGATTTAAAGATCACATAAACACAGAGGTCAGAACTGAAGTTCACCAGCAAGGAAATACCGGATAAAATAACTCCTGAAGTCGTGATTTTGCCGTGTTTTGTTGTTTTGGTGTTGCTTGCTTGACTAATTTTTTTCCGTTTTCAGAAACAAATTTTCCTTCTCTTCATCTTTCCAAAGTCCAGATAAGTTCATATCATATTTTAGATACTGGGGAGAGTGATACAGCTCTTATTCCATGTGAACTGCTGGACAAACCCAGGGCATTTTTAAGCTTTCCAAGTTGTCCTGAAAACAGAAAGTAGTTTTGACAGTTGGGAATTGTGAGCCAGTCCTGGTTTTGTGTGGGTTTTAATCTGAGTTTTACTTCTTCTTTTTAAATGTGGCTATTTCTTCCACAAATTCTGATCTTAAATGATTTTCTTGGGCATGTTTCTGTCTAAATTTTTCCCAGTACCCCCCTTCTTTCTCAAATCTGCTGCTTTCCATCTCTGCCAGCTCCTGGAGGTGCCTCCTGCCCTTGGTCACCCCAGTTCTTCATTTTTGCTTTCTTTTTCTCCAACTCTCTCCCTTTTTTCCCTCTCCTTATGGAAGAACCACAACATCCTTCTGTCCATATTTTCGGGACAAGCTTCTGCCTCTTTTCTCTGATGCCTGGGAGTTTTTTGGCCTCTTGGCCTCTGATGCTCCAGTGTTCCAGAGCTGGAAGGAATAACTGCAGGCAGAATTCCCTATAATCCCTGCATTCCTGGGAGGACTTTGTGTGTTCTACAAAGCTCTGGAGGTCTCTGGGTTCCCTTTTTCTATTTTATTTTATTTTTCCCCAGGATCTTATGGAAATGGTTACATTTAATTTGACTTTTTTGGAGGTAAAAGGAGGAAGTGCCCCGAAACTGTTGTGGTGGGCACCTCTCTGCTGGCTCTAACCAGATTCCTTGGAAACTACACGAGTGCTGAAACTTCTCAGCGGAAGAAAATGAAATTCTATTTATTATTAGTGAAGGGTTTTCTCTCTTTTTGACATGGATGAAATGAATTTGGCTTAGGCCCTCAGAAAAGGTGGAGATGAAGCGTGGAGCATCTTTAACTCCCTCTCCTGCTTCTGGAACTGTAGCTCGAGGGTCTGTGGAGTGGAAAATGAATGGAAAGTAATTTTATTTTATGGAGAGGGTGACACAAGGTTTTTGTACCGGTGGAACAGTAAGGAGACAACTATTTCTTTTCCCAGTAGATTTCAGTGCAAGTTTGATCATAATTTGGAAGGTAAAGAGGGGGTTTTAAAATCAGTTTTACTGTTCACGTTTGGTTTCAAGGGTGTGATGGTTAATTATGCAAAGGAGGAACAAAACTAATTAGGGGGATCTCCAGTTTTTGCTGCCTTAAAAGTTGAGCATTTAGATTTTTTTCTTGTGTAGTGGCCTGGCTGTAAGGCTTTAATCCAGATTATCCCTGCACAGTCACTGGCACACAGAGGAACCTTTTCCCTGCCTACGTCTCAGGCGTAATCAGCTGTGCCAGAACTTTTCACCCTCAGATCTCTTTAATGCTAAAGAAAACCAGGTGCTTTCAGAACGCAATCTGAGCTGTTTCAGATGGCAGCTTTATGATGAAGTGGATTTTCCTGAAGAAGCGTCCGTGTCTCTGTCAGTGCCTCTCTGGCTTGAGGGGTTCTGGTCGCCTTGTTAATTATGCAATTAAGGTGCTTTTCACATGAAGGATATAAATATTATCATGGCCCCCACATCCACAGCACACAAAAGCTGCTGCTGATGAATCAGGAACCTCCTGTGTGACAGGACGAGGAGCAGAGGTTTGAAACTGAAAGGGGATGGATTTAGGTTGGATAGAAGGAAGAAATTTTATGTGATGAGGGTGCCCGGAGAAGCTGTGGCTGCCCCTGGATCCCTGGCAGTGCCCAAGGCCAGGTTGGATGGGGCTTGGAGCAGCCTGGGATAGTGGGAGGTGTCCCTGCCCACGGCAGGGGTGGAACTAAATGATCCCAAAGGTCCCTTCCAACCCAAACCATTCCAGGATTCTCCATCAGAACACTTTTATTCCTTGTAATCATTTGTGAAGAATTGGTGGGAGTCAGGGGTTTTACACCGGGCTCCCTTTTTCCTTTGGGATGTGTTGGACACTCCGTAGTTCTGTTAATTTTAATTTTTAGCTCATTGGCCTTAAAATCGCTTTGGTCCTGTGAGTAATCAGAAATTTTTACTCCTTCGTGCATTCCTTGGGACTGGAGCATGTCCTGCTGGATTAATTATGGATGTGGCTCCAGGGAATGGATCTTAGAGCCCCTTCCCACAGAGAGGTTTTGGGGTTGCAGTGTGGGATCTCATGCAAGGGCTTCCCTAAATTTCTGGAGGAGCTGCCTGTGCTTTGCTGGGATTTCCCGCTGTGTTCTTGGCAGGATGCTGCGGTAGCACTTTAAGAGAGTAATAAATAGGTTGTGTGAGTCGTTCCTTTAAGTTAGAGTTTCTATAGAACAATTTTACAAATTGTTGCATGTCACAGCTGTAAATGGGTCGAGCACATCGCCGAGTGTGGAGCTGACAACAAAAAAAAAATCAGGGCTTGTACTACTCGTGAGAAGAAAAAAAGCTATTTTATACTCCATTAAACTGTTACACATCATAAATAATTTATGCTCAGCTTGCTCTGTTCTGTAGCAAAGATGATAAACTCGACATTTTCGGAGCGTTTTAATGAATATAATCATTTTCATGACTTTCTCTGTAACAGAAACCTCATTCCTGCAGTATTCCCCCGGTCATTATATGGATGGAAGTGGGTTAAATGATAAGAGTACATTTAAAAGTGAGTCCTTGAGTCTTACTCTTGAGTTCCACAAGTATCTAGGAATGGATTTAAAATATGTTATAAAATGGTTTGGGTTGGAAGGGATCTTAAAGATGATTTAATTCCAACCCCACTGTTTTAGGCAGGGATGTCACCCACTCAAGTGGGGTATATGTGTAGTGTATATATATAATTTTGCTCATTTTAATTAATATTCTAATTTTATATTGGTTATTTCTTTCATTGCCAAAAGTGTCTAAACACCTCATGTATTATTATGAGGATGTCTCTGTTCCCAGACCAGAATATTGATGATTTTTCTACTTTATACTGAACTTTTCGGTAATTCATACATTATCTCAAACATACAGGAAGGTTTTTAGACTGTTTTATGTTCTTAAATACACCCTTTGCTCTGCCACTGAAAATGTCTTAGTTTTTTATCAGTTAAAAACACCCCGAACAAAATAGCATTGTAAAAATAAAACATGCCTGCAGATAAAAAAAATCCCAAACAACAAAACTGAAGCCTTGTGGACCAGCAGCATTTTTTTTTAAAATGTGGAATTTTAAAAGCTGACTGAAATTTTCAAAATTGCAGATAAATATCTGAGCGGAGAACTAGTTCTGTTTATTTTATACAGTGTTTTGGTGCCTTCGTGCTGTGTTTTCCTGAGGTGTGGTGCCTATTCTGAAAATCTGAAGGGGCTGAAATGGGGCCTCACTTGGAGCTGCCTGATTTGCTTTTGCTACTGGAAGTGTGAAGTGTGATGTTCCTGAAAGGGAACTCTGAAATCAGACCAGTGATGCAGTGGAAGTGCCCAGGACTCCTGGGACATTTAAGTTGTGGCACCAGTGCTGGATTTAAGGATGAACCCAGAGTGCCATGAACAGAAATTACAGCTCAGGTTCCAGTGCTGGTAGTGGGAGTTCATCCTTAATTTAGACACGAGGTCACATCAACTCTTTCGATTTTCCTGTGACGACTGCAAATATTTCCTGAGAGAATCTTCTTCCTGACAAATCAGTTTCCATGTTTATATTCCTACCCAAAATACAATCACTTAGGCTGGAAAAGCCCTTTGAGATCCTCCAGTCTGACCATTCCCCAGCACTGCCAGGGCCACCACTCACTCAGGTCCCCAGATGCCACCTCCACGTGGCTTTAAGTCCCTCCAGGGATGGGGACTCCACTCCTGCCTTGAACACCTTGTTCCAATGCTCATTATTTCACTGGTAATACTGATAAAACACTTGATCTTTGTGTTTAATACCATTAGAGTGTAATTACTGTCGAATTTTAAATGATGGCAGAGATTTTTTTGGGTTTTGTATGTGTCCTTCAAAATATTTTGGTGTAGGTTTAGTATCTCAGTAATAGAAATATCACCTTAAACTTGTTTTGCATTAAAGGAATAATCAAGTAGTTTTGGTCTCTGTGAGAGAGTGGGTGTGTAATTATATATTAAATTTCTCTTTGTTTTTTACCTCTTAAAACCTGGGTAGAATATTGCAGAAAATATTTTATGGCTAATGAAATTCATGGTCCTCTGCCAGGAGATGACTTTGACTGGGGAACTGTCCTCGGACAAATTAGTGATGGTTCCCTTTGTGTAGTACATTGCAGAAACAGCAACAGCCATATTAAATCTTAATCAATAACAATGTTTCACTAATTACAGGAGCGAGTTTGTATATTGGATAAATTGCTGTTTGTAAACGTTGTATTATATTAACTAAACCAGCTAATTACCAGAGCAGAATAAACATAAGGTTTGCTAAAAGCTTCCATCCGTAGCTCGGAGCAGTGGCTGCTGTCTGATATTTCAGTCAATGTGGAAAATAAGGTAATGACATTATAAATACATTTATAATGCAGGACGATTTCTTCTAAAATGCATGTAAGTATTATTGCTTTACTATGAAATATGATTTATTTAATGCATTTCAGCCCCCATAATATTAAGATATAATTGAGATGGGGGGGAAAAATTGCATGCAGTCAGAGTCTGCATGAAAGTGAATCACAGTCTAAATTGCTTGTAATTTTAAAGGCACTTAGGGGAATCGTGAAATTTAGCTAATGCAGCCTTTGGTGTAAAAAATGGGAAGAAAACAATTGGCCAGTCTTTCAAATTTTATTTGACTTCACATGGTATTTTTTTTTGTATCCTGGTGACAGCCAGGCTGGGAATGAATAAACAGAGCTGGTAAAACTTTATTCCCATCTCGTGCTAAAAAATAGCTGCAGATCTGTTGAGGGATGGGCACTTAGAGCGAGCAGTCGGGAAAAGAGCTGGGGGTAATTTGGCTGAAGCCACGGGAAGGGAGTGAATGATTGCACAGACAGTGCTGATGATCCGAGATGGGAATCGTTTCGGTGGTGCTGGGAATTCTGATGGTTATTGCTTTCAAAAGGCTGAAGCTTTCAGCTCTGGCCTTTATGGTTTAATTACTGGCTGAGGATTGCTGAGGATCACTGCTGGTGATTTCACTGAATCACAGGGCTCCCACACGAGCACCACCAGCAGAGCTCAGCCTGAGCAATCCCACTTTTCCTGCTAATGGACACCAGCCTGGGCTTAGCTTAACATCAGCTGTCAGCTGGAGAGAATCTGGCTCTGCTCGTTGTCCTCAAGCTGGGTTTGGCTCCAAAGATGGAATAAACAAGTCAGAGTCACCCCTACGGCTGGGCCGAGATCGCTTGGTCTCAGTAGGAGGTAAAAGGGGTGCTTGTGAAATAAAGCTCTTCCTGGTTTTTGTGATAAGTAATCAAATGAAACTTCTGTTGAAGAGATGACTTGGTGCTTTTAAGACATTGGTCATTTCTTGTGTAAAATGTATTAATGATTCCATAAAATATAAATCATGGAATCAGAGGATGGTGTGGGTTGGAAGGGACCTTAAAGCTCATCTTGTTCCCTTCCTCTGCCATGGGCAGGGACACCTTGGACTATCCCATGGTGCTCCAAGCCTTGAATAATTCCAGGGATGGGGCAGCCACAGCTTCTCTGGGAATTCCAGCCCAGCCCCTCCCCACCCTCCCAGCCAGGAATTCCTTCCCAAGATCCCATCCAGCCCTGCCCTCTGGCAGTGGGAAGCCATTCCCTGTGTCCTGTCCCTCCAGGCCTTGTCCCCAGTCCCTCTGCAGCTCTCCTGGAGCCCCTTTAGGCCCTGGCAGGGGCTCTGAGCTCTCCCTGGAGCCTTCTCCTCTCCAGGTCAGCACTCCCAGCTCTCCCAGCCTGGCTCCATAGGAAATCACACCCAATTGCACATAATTTCAGGATTGTTGGCAGGCAGAACATCACAGGGCAGCAGCTGAAATGAGGAATCAGTCGATGGCTCATCCCTATCATTTCCTGTCTGCACAGACTCCGGGCTCTGGCGGGCACCTTCTCCATCCAGGAATATCAGTGCAGGAAATGAAGGCCTCCAGCAGCTCCTCCTGTTCCCCCGTGCTGGAGCTGAGTCTCCTTCACCAACTGCCCAGCAGCCATTCATGCAAATGCTTCCCTGCTTTGCCTTGGGCGTGATCCCTTGGCTGGAAGAGTTGGAATGAATGGTTTGAGCCAATCCGATTCCCTCGCCGCTGGGTTGACTCGAACAGCCCCGGAACGGTGGCAGTGGGATCAGTAACCTTTGCAGAGGGAGCAGCTGCACCTGGAAGATGATGTTGAATCTCATTTGACCCAAATTAATTTAAATCTCCTGCACTGATTAGTTACTTTGTGAGTAGTACAGACTGGAAAATTCTCTAAGCCTTTCTAATATTAGCTCCAGATTACTGGATGTAATCACTTTTTTAATAAAGGAGAACTTGGAGGCTGGAAAACCACACTGGTTTTATTTTGTGTGATTAATTAAAAAGCATAGTAAGGATGAATAATAAACATAAAGAATTGGTAGCTCCACTGAAGCACCACGGCTCCCTTGCCTCTGTGTACTTCTGCAGGCCGTTGCCAAGAGATTTTGTGAGGATTGATTAAAATAGTTTGAAATAAGGCACTGTCTATAGAAGTTCAAAGTAATTGGTATAAGTACTTTTATTAATAAAGAGAGCTTCCATAGAATGAATTCTATCTCCAGGGCTCTCAAAGGGCTTTTGCAAGTTAAATATATAATTAAGTACATTATCTCACACTATTCACAGAAATACTTTTTTTCCTGGGGTAGAACACAGCAGCAATTTATGGTGTGAAGATCTGTGTGCAATTTTGCTGCTAAATGAGAAAAATACAGTCCTTGTATTGTTGAAATCCAGTGTACCACGACAACTGAATGTTAGAACAGAAAGAGGAAGAGCAGTATAAGCTCAGCCTGAAATGAATCAGCAGCATGAATTTAGGGAAGGCTCTGATTGCTTTCAGAGCAGAGGATGTGGAATTAACATCCACCGTGGTCTTCAGCTTTGTGTGGAGCTCTAATGACTCCTAGGCAAGGACTAAGCTCTATCTCAAGTGGGAACTGTGAGCTTGTTGAGCTTTTTACCATGATGCTGTTCTGGGAAGTTGTATTTTTGGGTTAGGTCTGATCTGGTGCAGCAGCCAACATTTATTTGGGACCAGCTTTGTGGTACTGATCCGTGTAGCCCCAAAATTCCTGTCTCAGAGTCAGTGGACATGACTGGAGCAGCATTTGTGAGTGAATGAAGTGGGACCTGGGGCTGCTCCTCCTCCTGCACTTGGGTCACACCAACCCCATGGAGCACCACAGGCTGGGGCAGAGGGGCTGGAAAGCTGGAAAAGGCCCTGGGGGTGCTGCTGACAGTGGGTGGACGTGAGCCCAGGTGAGCAAGAGGTTGATGGCACCTGGATTTTCCCAGGAGCAGTGTGGCCAGCAGGATTAGGGAAGCGACTGTGCCCTGTGCTGGGCACTGCTGAGGGACCACCTGGAATCTTGGGATCAGCTCTGAGCTCCTCAGTTCAGGAAGGACATTGAGGGGCTGGGAAGGGAATGGAGCTGGGAAGGGGCTGGAGCCCCAGGAGCGGCTGAGGGAGCTGGGAAAGGGGCTCAGCCTGGAGAAAAGGAGGCTCAGGGGGGCCCTTGTGGCTCTGCACAAGTCCCTGACAGGAGGGGGCAGCCGGGGGGGTCGGGCTCTGCTCGCAGGGAACAGGGACAGGAGGAGAGGGAACGGCCTCAGGCTGGGCCAGGGGAGGCTCAGGGTGGATGTGGGGAAAAATTTCTTCCCCAGAAGGGCTGCCCAGGGCAGGGGTGGAGTTCCCATCCCTGGATGGATTTAAAGCCCTGTGGATGTGGCACTTGGGGACACGATCAGGGTGGCCCTGGCGGTGCTGGGAATGGTTGGACTCGATGATCTTAGAAAGCTTTTCCAACCTGAATGATTCAATGATTCTATAATTGAATTATTCTGAGGCTTTGATCTAAAATCCTTTTAAAAATACCACTTAGAGCAGGGCAGTTTTTATCAAGTACTGGCCTCAGAAAGATCTGCTTCCAAATTGGTAACAAAGTAAAATAAACAGGCACTGACATATAAAGATGAAAAAAGGGATTTCTATCCATGTCTTCTATTACTTCCCTTGGACAGTAAATGTTTTTAAACATGGCCTTTTCATGTATTTTTCTCTTTGAGAGCAGCTGCCACCTGCGTGCTGAGCTCTGCTGAAATCTAAGGGATGTTAAAGGTGTTGGGAATACAAAGAGTACAAATTAGTGCCCAAATTCTTGGTACCAATCTCCGTTCCTCTTCCTCTTCCTCCTTCCCTCCCTCACATTCATAGCAGCGAAGTGAAACAAAATTTAATTTACTCAAAGAATGAAATGTGGTTTGGTTTCGACCTCAGACTTACTCCTAGGTGTGACTAAGTGAGAATTCTTGTAACAATAGTGAAAATATTTAAGTATGAGATAGATTTGACACCTGTGCTAATGCTCCTGCGTGCATTTCTGTGTGGGGATGCATTTACAGATGGATAATTCATTTTTAAGTTGACGTCTCTGCAAAACAGAAAAGATTCAATTACTGAAAAGAAATAAAATTACGGAATTTTTATCATTTTATACTGCTAGAAGCAACTTACCAGTGCAGCTCTGGCTTCAGAGGGGAAAAAGGAGGATATTTTTCTAAAGCTGCTTAGTGAACAACACATTTCCGTGTATAAATACATCCGCTTGGATTTGTCCTTTTTGAAAAGTAAACCCTGAATTTCCCACCTTTCCCGTGTCATCTCATGGCTTTTTTCCCCCTGACTTACGTTCAAGTCCATTCACTTTGGGATCCCCCATGTGGCAAATCCCTGCAGTGCAGCGACGTTCCAGCTTTAATTGCCAGAATTCTTCATTAATGTCTTTACTCAGAGAAGGGTTTGAGGGGCTACGAACCGACGAGCTTTGAGAGAAGAATATTTCAGAAAGCAAACAGAGATTTTTTTTTTCCCTTTTAGTTGTCTTTTATTTCTTTTTCTGCTTACGGGGGAAATTATTTTCAAGCTGGAGGGTGTGAAAATAAGCAGAGCATGAGCCATATTGAGTTAAATATTTACAAATAGAGATATTTTAGCGATTCTTTATTGTTTAAAGTGTTTTTTCCTTTGGAAATTCAAATGGAGGGTAATAAAAAGAGAATGAACATGACTTAGAGCAATAATACCTTGCACTTGAAAAGAAAAGAGTAGTTTTAAAGATGTAATTTTTCCAAAACCCCATAATTTTGGCTGGTTTTATGGACACCTAAAACATGTGGATGCCAGTTTAGCAATTCCAGCCCTGCACTGATCTCTCCACGGAATCCCTTGTTTCCCCAGCACAGGTATTTTACTTTTTGGGTTATTTTTTAACGTGCCCATGGGGATGCCAGGTGCATTTTGTGTGTCTGGAGGATTTCTTTATCTTAACGCTTCTCCTCAGTCCTTAAAAATGTGCAGAATTACCTGCAACTGCATTTTTTTTCCAGGCTCTTTGACTCAGTGGTTGGGAAAGATCTTTTGTACACAGGATTTCTTCCGTGAGTTTATTTTTCAGCACGACCTGTAATGGCACTTTAATTTTAAAGCACGGCTGTGTCTCGATCAGCTTGTTTTTACCTCAGCAAAGTTAATATTAAGGGCTGCAGTTAGTAATGAAAATTTCTTGGAGGAAACCAGGCTGTAACCTTGAACTGGTGAGTGCTGATGGGGGCTCAGATAAGGAGTAATTTCGGAGAATGAGCTCCGGCAAACTGAGCCTTCCGTCCATAATCATTGTTCCTGTCTTTAATTTCCTTTTACATGACCTTCCCTGGTCGTCTGGGCGTCATCCCTGTAAGAGTTGCCCACATGAAAGATAATAATTGAACAGCATTGGAATGAAAAGAGAGAAGTTGCCACGTTCTGGGTGTGCTGGGCTCGTCAGCACCAGGTTTGCAATATTTTCCTGCGCACAAAGGACGGGTGTAGGTGAGAGGAAGGAATTTTTCATCAAAACTTGTTTCCGTTGTGTAGAATAGTGGAATGGTTTGGGTTGGAAAGACCTTAAAGCCCAGCCAGTCCTGCCCCTGCCATGGGCAGGGACACCTCCCACTAGATCAGGCCTGAAGTAACAAAATATTCTGTTTTTTCTTTGGTTGTTTTATGCTTTTTGTCCATAAAGGTGATTTTTTTTTTGATAGTGGAGCTAAAGGGAGACCATACATTAGGAAGGCACCAAACTGCTAATTTGGGACCAAGTACTGTGGTCAGATGCAGTTCGTTGACTAAATTGGTTTTAGTTGAACTGATTTTTTCACTTCTGCTTGCAAGTTTGAGCTCATTGTGATGTTTTCTGCTGCAGAATTCCAGAACTGGGCAGTGCCGAGGTCCAGGCAAAGACGCAAACTCCCAGAAATATCTTAAATCAAACCTGATGGATTTATAAAAGCAAAAATTCTTGGAACTGCTCCTGAAGTTACCAATTTTTAGCAGCCCTGAGTGCAGGTTCTTCCTGGCTGTGCTTGGCTTTTTGGTTATTTCTGGTTGCTCTTGCGAGTTTGTGTTTGTAGGACTCGGCTCAGGTGCTTGTGCTGACTTCAGTGAGGATGGAGAAGCAGCTGCTGCTTTCAGTGCTTCAGCCTCTCCTCTGCTCATTTTTGGAGAGGGATCCTTTTCCAGGGGTGGCTGCCGAAGCAGATCACCCCAAACTGCTCATTCTTTTGTTTCTTGGGAAATAAGCCGTGGAGTTGAGGTGCAGGGTGTTGAGCACAGCTTGAGGTTTGCACTCAGCTCTGGAACGGTACCAGAGCCAATCCGGAGTTCTGCAGAGCCTCTGCAACATCATTTAAAAAGGTCTTTTTTTTTTAATGTATCTGCAGGTATTAAGAGTGAAATGATCACTGCAGTTTGCAGCACTTGAGACTTCAGAACTCTCATACGATCACAGAATTATTGAGGTTGGAAGAGCCCTCCAAGATTGGATCCAACCATCCCCAGCACTGCCGAGGCCACCACTGCCCATGTCCCCAGGTCATCCACGTGGCTTTAAATCCCTCCAGGGATGGGGACTCCAGCAGGGCTGGACACCCCTTTCCAGGGAGGAATTTTTTCTCTCTCCAAAGCTGTGCTGGTTGAATATTTAAGAAGGAGCCTGTACAGTGCAGTCCTGAGAGCTTCCAGTCTGCCCCAGCTGGATGAACTCCGAGTGGTGGCACTGAAACGGGGAACAGTTACTCAGAAAAGCCAAAATGTCTTTATGGAATTCCAGAATAGCTGGGGTTGGATGGGACACCTGGAGATCATCCAGCTCCAACCCCTCTGCCAAACCAGGCTCAGCTAAAGGAGGTTGGTTTTCCTCAAAAGCAGTCAGAATTCCAGGATGGTTTGGGTTGGAAGGGATCTTTAAGATCATCTCATTCCAGCCCTGCCCTAGGCAGGGACACTTCCTCCATCCCAGATTGCTCCAAGGCCCCTCCAGCCTTGCCCTGGACACTTCCAGGGATGTGGATACTCCTGAGAAGATTAAAACAATGAAAAGCTCAGTTCTGAGGAAAAAACTAACCAATAAAAACCAAATAACCCCCCCAAACCAAACCAAAAAACTCCCCCAAAACTGTATTTTGAATTAGTGATTTTTTGTTGGCTTTTGGTGAAGATCTTCGCGTGACCATCACTGAGATACTGCTTGGAGCACACACAATTAATAAAAAAGGGGTTTTGCAGACACCAACTTGGAGCTACCCTGAGGCTGAATTTTCACGATATTTTAATTTCAATGTATGTCCCATTACCTGGGTTGTTTGTAAGAGGGAGCATTGATTGCTTTGCATCCACAGCATCAGAGCTGATCAAATATTCTATAAACCAGAATTTTTTCCAGTTTTTCCTTCTGGAAATAGAGACAGAAATACAGAGGAACGGATTTAAGTTCACCCTGCTGTAGGAACAGGTAGGAAAATGAAACTCTTGCCCTCTGATTTTTAATTTTAGAACAGAAAAGTTCCTGTTTCTGGGTTGGTTTAATTCTTTACTCACAATTGCACTGGAGTCAGGGGCAGAACGACATCAGGTACAGCTGATACTTTAATGTGCATTCCTTCTTTTCATGTATGTAGTGATTAAAAGTAATTTTAGGACAAAATTTAGGAAAAATAAGGATCTGACGTGGTGGGAGAGAGCTGTAAAAAATTCAAATTTTTATTTCTTTTCGCCCTCTGACTCTCCCGAACACATTCAATCCACGGAGTTCTCTGCCCTGCTTTCATTTGTTAGGAAAGGTTTACATTTGAAAATGTCATGTGGCTTTTTCTGTGACAATGCAGATCACAGTGACACAGGTTCCCCACAAATGTTCAGCAGCTCCTTGTAGTCCTGGACCTTCAAATAATCAGATTAAGTTAATTTGTTCCCGCCTTAGATCTCTCTGCAGGCATGTGGTGCTTGCATGGCTGGGTTTTGTTGCATGCTGAGGGCTTGGCTCTTTTTAAATTTTTTATATTTTTAATATTTCTACATAAAAATAGACTCCATAGCTCGGAAAAAAAGAGCCCAACAAAAAAGCCTGTATAAAGGAAAAAGCTGTGCTAACAAGAATCACTCCAAGCTATTAAATAAGGACTGTTTGTAATTTGATCATTTGACATAATTTTTGTTCCTCTTGAAGCTTTTAAGGAGTTTTGGGGCCAGCACCAACGATTTTGGAAGGGAGGATCCCCTGAACTTTGACTCTTAAGGCTGAGGTGATGTTTGAGACCTGTGCCAAACGTGGGCGGTGGCGTAAAAATGTGAATAATTTTTTCCCTATGTGAACAGATCCATGTTTTGGGGAGAAAGGAGCAGGGCAGAGCGGAGCCAGGTTTGATGAGAATGACTTTTATTGATTCCCTGCCGTGGGATTCCGGAGTGCTCCCATTAAGCCACGAGCACTTGGGAATGGCTTCCAAAGAAATGGGGATGCAGCCTCCCTCTGCGCCGTGCCGGGCTGGTTCTGAGCTGACACCGCTCATAAGCAGATCATGAATTTTTAAAAAACTTTAATATTTAGGCAAGTGGGTAAGGTTATAGACGTAATTTCTGTTTTAAATCTAAATTTCCATGCCCTTGCGGGTTTCTGACTGTCTAAACCTCGGTGATCAGATAATACAAATTATTAACCTACCCCATTTAACTTATTCTCTTAGATGTTTTTTATTCCTTTTTATCCAGAGGTTTTTTTTAATACTAAGGCAATCTTTGAATTGCTTACAAGAGTAATTATGAATTTCTGAGCATTCCATGGCTTTTTTTTTTTTTTGTATCTCTGGAAATATTAGAAATCGTTTGACTGCAGGCATCCCGAGGAAAACAGCAGCACGATTGTATCTCCCATTCCTCATGCTGTGGGTGCGTCTTAATTTTTAAAAAAATCCATCAGTATCTTCAAAGAAAGGAAAAAAAATCCACCAGAAAAGAAGAAAATTCCCAAGAGGCCCTTCCTCCCGTTGCGGCTCCCAGTGTGCTTTGATAAATCGGGTTCTCAAACCCTAATTTGGGATTTTGTCACCTTTGACCGTGTCCACGGTGTCCTCAGCTCAAACTTTCCTGCCTTGATTTGCTCCTTTTTGGTTCTTTTCCTTCGTGGCACATCACAAATCTTCTTTTTAAAGCTTGCATGGGCCAAAAAAGGTTTTCCTACCTCCTGCACTCGGTCCTTGAGGGAATCAGCTGCCGCTGAGAAGGTGGGAGAGGTCGTTTCGTGGCTCAGCTCCCCCTGTGCCGTTGTTTTTGTAGTATAAATGGTACATTTGGAATGATAGGAATGATAAAATTGGAATTACAAAATGATTTTCTGCTCCTTTCCCGTTTCCTTGTCGGTGCCCAAAGGTGAGCGTTGAGCCAAGGGGGACACGGAAGGAGAATCCTCCTCCATCATTATCCCAGATCCCAAGCTGCACAGCTTCGAGCTCTTCCTCCCAGGATTCTTGGTTTCCTGCTAAGGCAGGGATTGATTCCTGTGGAAACGGCAGATCCTAACCTGGGTTTTGGCCCCAGTTCCTTCTCTGACTTCCTTAGGGAGGAATAAATGTTCAGGGAGAACCTCTCTGTCTTCCGCCTCCTCATCCACCTTCCCATCAAACCTTTTTTAGCCTGCAGGAAGAGGATTCCGTCAGCCTTCCATGTTTTCTTGCCAGATCCGTGATTCTTTGCTCATTTTATTTCCTTTTTCCCATAGTTCCTGCATTTCTGTATCTTCCTGATTTATCAGTCTTGCTCTGAGAACATCTCAGGAGCAGGAGATGAGCTGTGCTTGGGGTTTTACCATCTCTGGTCCTCAGCTTCTGATCAATTTTTTAGCTTTTTTACATCTCAATACATCTGTAAGCAGAGAGGGGACAAAAAAAAATCCTTGGCACAATTATTCCTGCCATAAATATTATGCAGAAAAACGAAATTATACTCAGGGAATAGGAGAATAAAAGTGATTCCTCTCATGGAGCTCAGGACACCCCGAGTGTGCCTGTGCTTGCACCCCTTAGCAGGTATTTTATACCATTTTATACCATTATCCTGAGCCTCCAACTCCCAAAGGTGGATCTTTGTCTTCAGATTTTCTTTTCTTTTAAATGCATTTAAAATATTGTTGTCACTTCTGAGCAGTTTGAAAATGTTCGTGTTAAGGCTTTGGGATTTTTGGGGAGCTGAACAAAGTCAGTCAAATATCCAGGGGGTTTGAGACTCCCTGTTACATTAAAAACAAACAAAAAATCCCTATAAAAATACCAATGTCTGGTTTTGGTCCCACAAAATTCAGGGGTAGGTTTGTAGTTTGGTAGTAAATGAAATATAAATAAAAATATGTAAATACATTTCTGTCTAATCACACACAGAGATTGTGTAAAGTTTTCTACTCAGAGTGAGGGAAAAAATCCACCTGTGTGCCTAAAGCACATAAAAAACTCCACCTGTGTTTGCTTTCCAGCTTCGTTTGGGTGGAATTAAGAATTCCAAATCCCCGCCTGCCTTTTTTATGTCACTTGACCACGGCTCCGTTATTGACTCTTTAATTTAATTTGGGTGTCCTGAACATTAAATACTTCCACAGTTCCTTGAAAATCTCCTTGTTTGCTGCTAGAATATTGATTTGGGAATAAAAGTGAGCTGGCTGGAATATTTCTCTGGTTTTTAGAGTAACGTGGCCTTTTGGCAGAAGTAAAAAGCATTGAAAGGTGAGACCTCCACAAGTCCCTGACAAGGAAAAAAAAAAAAAAAACACGTAATAAGGTTGAATAGGCAGATTCCGCTCTGAGAATTGCTCATTGATTTTATCTCCGTTTTTGGGGGGTTTTTTTCGTTGTTTTTAAGTCTTGGCTGGTGCAGCAGCTCTGTTCACGTGGAGCACGGACCGTGTGCGTTTTGGTCTTTTTGTTGGAGATTTAGAAAAAATTCAAATTCCTGTTTCTCTTAAGATTGTGAACCCTCACAGCTTCAATTTCAGAGGAAACTGCTGGGGCTGTGTTTTTTTTCTTGACTCCAGTTAAGTTTCAGGAGACGCGAGGGTTTTCCCCGTCATTAAATCAGATTATTGCTCGCTCTGTGTTCCACATTAAGCTTTCACAGAAGCGAACAAGACTCTCCTGAATTTTAGTTTCTAGGAGATAAATTTATGGCACCTGTGGTGCTGTTCCCCCCATAACAAAGATTCGTGCTCCCAGCTTTCCTCTGGAATGTTTGGGAGCTGGAATTCACTGGCAGGGATAACAACTGTGCTTCTACCACGGTTTCCTTGTCGGGATCTCAGTGCCCAAACCTGTTTTAACTTGAGCGTGGAAAATACGGCCCCGTGCACCTGGAAATTGAGGCTGGGATGGGCGTGGAGTGTGGCAGGTGCCTGACAGAGCTCGATGGAATAAAGAGAGGAGTGAAAAACGGACGTTGCCAGGGACTGGCTGGGTTTGGAAAGGTAAAATACAGATTTTATCTGTGTTTTAAAATCAGGGCTGGAGCCCCTGTGCCATGGAGAGAACTGGGAGAGCTGGGGGTGCTCACCTGGACAAGAGAAGGCTCCAGGGAGAGCTCAGAGCCCCTGCCAGGGCCTAAAGGGGCTCCAGGAGAGCTGCAGAGGGACTGGGGACAAGGCCTGGAGGGACAGGACCCAGGGAATGGCTTCCCACTGCCAGAGGGCAGGGATGGATGGGATCTTGGGAAGGAATTCCTGGCTGGGAGGGTGGGGAGGGGCTGGGCTGGAATTCCCAGAGCAGCTGTGGCTGCCCCTGGATCCCTGGAAGTGTCCAAGGCCAGGCTGGACATTGGGGTTTGGAGCAGCCTGGGATGGTGGGAGGTGTCCCTGCCCATGGCAGGGGTGGAATGAGATGATCCTTAAGCTCCCTTCCACCCCAAACCCTTCAGTGATTCCATGATTCCAAATGCAACAAAGGATCCCTGTGAGTATTTTCCTGCATAGAAATAATTTTTGTTATAATTTTGAGTGGTCACAGATTGCTGCAGAGTAAGACTTATTACAAGAAAAGTTGGATTTCTGTTGGAAAACCAGGATTTTTAGCCTCTCCATCCGTGGGTATCCCTGTTAAATAAAGGCAGAGTGTCAGGTGACCTTGAATATCTGAGCTGCCACACTGATAGGTGTGATATCTTGCAGATACTAGCAAGGCAATTAAATGTAATTATATCTATATATAAAATATGTAACGTAATTTCTTGTTTCCTGCACTGCAAACGTGAATTTTTTTTTTCCTTTTGAAATTTGTTCTTGAAATCCCTTAACCTCCACTGTATATGTTACTCTTCTGGTCCTAAAATTTTAAAAAAGGAGAATCTCTTTGGACTGAGCTGGAAGGAACCTGAAAGTTCATGTTATCCCACCCCCTGCCGTGGGCAGGGACACCTTCCTCTAGCCCAGGGTGCTCCAAGCCCCGTCCAGCCTGGCCTTGGGCACTTCCAGCCACAGCTTCTCTGTGCCAGGGCCTCCCCACCCTCCCAGGGAAGAATTCCTTCGATCCCTAGCCCGGGTGTTTTTCCCATTTCATTGCAGAGCCACATCTTGTTTAATAACCTGCATCTCAGCAGGGTGTCGTGTACTCAGTATTGTAAAGGATGAATAAACATTTGATGAGATCCTTCTCTCTGTTTATGATCAGTCATGTTTTGTTCTGCGGGTTTTTCTTCTTCCCTCTTAAAGGACAGAGCAAAGTTGTAACTTTTCTATCATTTCCAAATTAATCTAATTTGAACGATTCTTTGCTGGTCTCAATTTCATGCAAATACCAGAGCCATTACTTGGACAAATAGCTGCTCTGTCTCTCCACGTTCAGAAAATTAAGCATTAATTCTCACTGTGGGCTGGAACAGGCTCTACTGCATGACAAATAGATTGGAGGCATGCAGGAAAAAAAGAAACCACAAATCCAGCAGAGAGCTTTGCTTTCGAGCACTCACAGCGTTGGGCAGTACAAAAAAAAAGATTGGATAGAATTGACATGATTTAGCAACTCCCAAAAGAGGGTTTTTTTGGGTTTTTTTCCCCATTATTATAGAAGTGCTTGGCAGCTTCTATTTTCCTGGAGCATCCTATTGACTGGGATGAAACCTCTTTTTTAGAAAGCACTTTTAAGTGTTTGCTTTCCTTTCCAGATGCTCTCACCCACAACAGAAAAAACGTTCCTATTAAAATAATGGCATTCCTTTGGAAAATGCACGGACTGGGGATTCTCCGAGCGCTGCACAGACAGCCTCAGACTCCTGGCAGGCATCACTGAGAGCCTGAAAAAGGAAAAGGAAAAGGAAAGAAATCTTCCCTGAGGCTGCACAAGGAGCTGAACCGAGGGCACAGCTCATCCTCCTGCCCGGGATGGCGCTCCCTCCGTTTTTGGGTCGTTCTGCTGGAGGTGCGGGAAGGGCACCACGGATTTCGTGGGTGGGGAGTGCCCTTCTGAGGGCCTGCAAGATCATCTCGTTCCACCCCTGCCATGGCCAGGGACACCTCCCACCATCCCAGGCTGCTCCAAGCCCCAATGTCCAGCCTGGCCTTGGACACTGCCAGGGATCCAGGGGCAGCCACAGCTTCTCTGGGAATTCCAGCCCAGCCCCTCCCCACCCTCCCAGCCAGGAATTCCTTCCCAAGATCCCATCCAGCCCTGCCCTCTGGCAGTGGGAAGCCATTCCCTGTGTCCTGTCCCTCCAGGCCTTGTCCCCAGTCCCTCTCCAGCTCTCCTGGAGCCCCTTTAGGCCCTGGAGGGGCTCTGAGCTCTCCCTGGAGCCTTCTCTTCTCCCAGACTGGAAGTGGAAGGGAGAAGCCCCCGGAGCCACCTGTGGTGGTTTCCTTTGGTGAACTTGGGACATGGATTCACCATCCCTGGCTTCCTTGTGCTTCCCAGCACTTCTGCTCTTCTTCCAGCTGGAAATTGCTCTTTTTGCTGCCTGGATCTCTCTGTGTTCAGGACAATGAGGCTGATGGTCGGAGATTCACTGAGCAGAGACTTGCTCAAGCCATTGGATCCAATCTGGTTTGTGGCTCATCAGTATTTAAATTCCTCATTAACTCTTCTTTTCCCTGCTGATGAGATTCTTTGTTTTGCTTTATACCTCGAGCTCCATTTAACATCAGCTCCTCGCCCCCTTTAGCTGTTGGCACAAACAAGGAGAGGCAGCTCTGCCCAGAGACCTCGAAGCTCTGGGTGTGGATCTGTCATCCCTGCGGAAATTCTCATCTTGAGTGTGGTAAAAAAAGCTGGCGAGGTTGATTTTAAACTTCTTTTTTTTTGTTTTCCTGGCTGTGTAAAAGCAGCATCACAGCAGCTGAGAGGGGCTGAAATTTGGGACTCCTCCAGTCAGGGTTTTTGTCCGACACTGCAAGAAATAAAGCAGTTCCTTGGAGTTTCCTTCTTATGATCCAGAATAACCGACACGACAGATCTCAGTGTTGTTAATGCTGTGACAATGATATTACATTGTTAAAGATTGTTTAGTGCTCCAAGGAATCCAGAGTTGGAGGCAGCTGAAAGGTGAAAGTGTGGATGTTTGCAGAGGTAACACAAACATCTCAACTTTTTTGGCTTTTGCTGAGCGATGGGCTTCGCTGATAACTTGTGGCAACGAGTTCTGCAGGTTAATTATGCATTTAATTGGTTTCAAATTTGTTGCTTTTCAATTTCACTGTTCACTGAATATTTCCTCGGTCTTGTATTATGAGAAGGAGTAAATAGGAGAGCCTGGCTCACCTTCTCCGAACATTTAATTATTCTGTGTACCCTCTCCCCTGTACACAGAGCTCTTCTCGGGGGTTTGGTCTTTACGTATCTCCAGCTTCTTTCTTTGCCAAAGCTTTGCTCTGCAGTGCCCAGAACATAAATATAAATATAAATATAAATATAAATATAAATATAAATATAAATATAAATATAAATATAAATATAAATATAAATATCCAGAGAGTGACCAGAGCTCTGGGAGGATCTGAATTTTAATTATCTTAAATCATGTGATCTCAGTTTGGTGCTGTGTTCTCCTCCCCCTTTTCTTCATCAATCCCCTGGTTTTATTTTGCTGTTTTACACTCAGGACGAGTTTTCCTTGGCTTCCTGCAGGAATGTCAAGTTTTTCTCTGGGGTTTTATAGTCAGGGTAAAAAAGCTTCACCTGGCTGGTGCAGACTTTTGCTTCCAAGTTCTTTTCCACTCATCCTCACTGGATCCATCCCTGGAAATGTCCAGGGCCAGGTTGGAGGGGGCTTGGAGCAGCCTGGGACAGTGGGAGGTGTCCCTGCCCATGCCTTGATCATCTTCAAGCTCCCTTCCAACCCAAACCCTTCTGGGATTTTACCTGCCATGATCTTCTCTGGTTGATCTTTCTTTTGATTCAATTTCTTTTAATCAATTTTTTTGAATCAATTTTTTGATTTCAATCCAATAATTTTTATGAAACCTTTGAGCATTTCCTTGGCCCCCATTATGGACATTTTTCCGTGCATAAGAGGCTGTGGGATTATTTTGGAATATCCTGTGAGACAGCTGGTTTATTCTTTCCAGGTGTGACAAAAATTTACACTCAAATGTATAAACATTTTGGTACAACCACGTAGAACTGTGTTTTTGGAACAATCCCTGCAGTGTTAAACCCTTTAAATGTTGTGTCAGCAAATGTTCCTGACAGGGATGTCAGAGCATGGAACAGAAATGTCAGCATCAGTCCCTCTCTCCATTGTATTTCCTGCCTCCAATTACTTCATTATATTCATACGCTGGGAGGATTTGTTCAGTTGCCCGGTCCCAAATTCCTGGCACACTCAGACATTCACCATCTGAACAAGGCAAGGGCTTCTAAAAAAAAATTAATTACTTTCATTTCTTTTTCTCCCGTGGTCTTCACAAAACTCAAGCGTTTGTTTCCCTGCCTGTCTCGCATTAAATCTGCTTTTTCCATCCAGTTTGAATCTTTTCTGGGCTTAGAATATTATTTATTTCTGTTAGAATAACACAAACACCAGCAGAGCTTGAAGTATAATTATGTTAAACACTGCACAGATGTGTAGTGAGTTCCAGGCTCTGCCCTGGAGACTCTGCAATCAAATGAGAAGAGAAATAAAAGTGCACTGAGTGGAAGTTGGACACAGAAATTCAATGGCACGTGTTATAGGATTATATAAAAGGAAGATGCTCACCAATAATCGATGCATAAATCAATCCCAGCCCTTTCCAGAGCTGCTCTACTCAAGGTAGTAATTCTCTGGTGCTTTTATTTCAGAGTAAGCTGGTAAATCTTTAAAGAAAATGCTGAAAGACCGGCGTTGTAATTTAGTAATTAAGATACAAAGAGCATTAAATCCTGCTGTGTTCTCCCCCTTTCCCAAGGCTTTGCTGGATCTTGGTTTGTAGGTAGTAATTTAAAGAGTTATGGTAACTGTGTGGTATTAACTCAGGATTTTCACATTTAGTTAAATATTTTATGGATATAAAGTGAAGAACTACAAACTGTTGGATTAATTGTTTGGATTGAGTTTTCAGAGTGCTGGAAAAAATGAAACAGAGCTAAAAACTGACTTATTAATTGAGATAAATTTGGTTTAGTTTGATATATCTGGCACACGAGCTAGCTGTAAATATTTTCTTAACCATGTGAATTTCTTGTGTGTCTCGATGCCAAAAGGTCTTTGGGGGCAGTTGTAGCATTCCAGAAGTTCACCAAAATTATCTTCCCTTGGCAGTGCTGAGGTTAATCCCTAAATTTCACTGTTAAGTCAAACATTCTGTTTAAAGATGAATTTGTCTCTGAGCTACGTCTTCAGTCTTAAATTATCTGCTGGTTACAGTTCTTTTTTTCTCAAGCTGAATAGGAAAATCTGTGTTTGGGAGTAATGGGAAATAAAGTGGCTGCATAATTTGGGACAGAATCAATGAGTTTTGATGGTTTGTTTATTACTCAGTAGAAGAGTTCAATTTAACAAGATCAAAATTCCAAAAAACACAGATAAAATACCTTTAAGACAACACATTATCTGTATTTTAAAGTGCCTTTTTGAACATCCAAAAATGAATTTTCTGCTTGTGTTGTATTTTCCAAATGGAGAAACAGCTGACGTAGTTCCGAGCGCCTCAGTTCTGTGTCCTGAGCAGAAATCAGTCCCTTGAATAGCAGAGCAGCAGTAAATGTCCTTTTATTTGGTATTCCAAAGTGGAGTTGCCTCCTTGGGCACCGTCACTTTGTGCCTTCAGTGGGAATTGGCTCCCAGGAGAACAGATTGAGCAGCCACTTCCAGAGAGGCAACTTGTGCTGGGGGGAAACGACCGCAATTCGTGCGGAGTTTTGATCGTTTGGTAGAAGGAGTGGGATATTCACAGATGGAAAATAACTCTGGAGAACGGCCCCTGATGCTGAGAGGCCTCTAAGAAACAGAAAATACACGAGGTTTTCAATGGGATTCCAAATGAGATTGGCTTTGAAGTGGCTTCAGTGAGGTGCTGAGTTTTCGTTGCTGATACTCGTGCAGCATCCCTGAGAATTATTTCAGCGTTTTTGTGCAGTCCACTGAAGCTTCAGCTTACAAAACACGAGAATTGGGCCTTTTAAAATGATAATAACACAACACTGGTGGCAAACGGTGCTGGGTTTTGGACAGAAGAATGAAGAGTCCTAGGTGGTAAGCGTAAATTTCAAAATTTTCCCTGAATATTTGGGCAACATTTTCCCTGAATATTTTGCAACTGAGGTGCAAATTTCTTTTCTCTGGCTTGGTTTTGCAGTGATGAACTTTTGGAAGGGTGGTGCTTCCTTATATTTTGCTTTGCTTTACATCATGTGTTGTTTAAAAATGCTTCAAATACTGGCTGACTGTGCTTAGCAATAGCTTTTCTTTACCCTTCTGTTGTTTAATCCAGGAATTTAAAAGTATTTCTGCAAAATCATCATTAATACCAATTCTGAACACGGTAAAAAATGGCAAAAATATTTATGATTTGCTATGATAGCAACAAAGATGGGAGTAGAACAGAGTCCTAAATCAGTTTAATGGCAGTTTTTTTCCTGAATTTTACGGGGTAATGGTCCTCTTGCTCTGTTTTATAGAGAGAAATCCACTCTGGCTCATACGGAGCAGTCCCTGCTTCTTTCACTTTAGTGGAAAACTACATATTTGACATATGACTGAAACATCAGAAGCTGTCAGCAACGGTTAGAGACAATATTTGAATTGCTACAAATACCTGGCAGCAGTACAGATAGTCTTTAAAATGTTTGATCTCCTTGGACTGCGTTGGTTGACTGAAAAGCATGGATAAGAGTTCCAGGAGCGAGTCATGCCTTTCTTTCATTCCCAGGGACACGCAGAGATGTGATTCAGATTTGTTTAGCGTCTCGTTTGCCTTTGAACCGCGCTCGGGTGGAAACACGAGGCTTCTCTGCCTGTTGCTGATGAACAGAATAGCCATGAGTGTATTCTGATTTTTATTTTCAAGGGAATAAAGTCGTCAGAGTCGGTTGTTTTTAAGCTGAGCAAACCAGATGGTTCGTTCAGAGTTTGGTGAGAAGCGGCAGCTTTTCTTTAGGGCTGGTATTGTACGAGGCCGGGTCGGACAGGGCTGGGAGCAGCCTGGGCTGGTGGAAGGTGCCCTGCCCATGGCAAGGGTTGGAATGAGATGATCTTGAAGGTCCCTCCCACCCCAAACCAGTTTGGGATTTTATAATTGCTCGTTTCTGGCGACGTGGTACAAATGCGTGATTTTTCTGCCCCTCATTTTGGGGTAGAATCATAAAATAAATCAGGCTGGAAGGAACCCGGGGCCCTCCCAAGTGAGTGGTGACTCAGAACTTCCCTCCTGCTGCTTCTCCTCCCGGAGCCCTGTCCCTGCACGGAGTCTGGGGGACCCTGCAGATGGAGAAGGCTCAGCAGAGCTTTTCTGTCTCCATGCTGGGAAGGTTTCAACCCCCAGCTGGATGCGGCCTCGGGGCGCCAGCTGTGGCCTCTACATTGCCCCTGTTGGAGCAGAAACCCCTGGGATCTCTCTGGGTGTGTCTGCTCTCCCTGAATCATCCACCTCCTTCTCCGGGTGTCCCACCTTTTGGAGGGGCTGCCCAGGGAGGTTTGGAGTCCCCATCCCTGGAGGTGCCCAAGGAATTCCTGGAGGTGGCACTCAGAGCTCTGGGCTGGGGATAAGCTGGGGATCGGGCACAGCTTGGCCTTGATGATCTTGGAGGGCTTTTCCAACCTCGGTGAATCTGGGATTTTCCTTGTTCTGCCTTTTATTCTGGCATAATAATGGCGTTCAGCTTTTATAACCAATAATAATGGTTACTCAGCTTTTTACTGGGGCTACAACGTCAATGAATTTGTGCCTTGATGGAGAGCGACGTTCCTGTGGATTTTCCTGTGCATGTTCCCGTGACTCACATTAGGATTGGAATCTGTAACTCTTTGGCTTGGCATTCGTACATTTGTTTTTTTCTCCTTTGGTCCGTAACGAGGTTCAGTAAATGAAGCTTCTTGTTGCGTGTTCTGTTCGACACTAGATCCTTACTTGTTCATAAATTCAATTTTTTAATTTTCTCCATTAGCCTCCTCCTCTCAATGTGATCTTTTTTATCTGCTCAACTCACTCTTTTAGGACTTCATTATTTTTAGAAAATGTACTGTAGCACATTTTGTGGTAATTACAAAAGCTTGTTTTAATTACACTTGTCAAAGACTCCGTTTTATGATGCATTATTGGTGCTGCCGTTTCTAATTCCTAACAATTCTCCACCTTTACAAGTGGAAATGAACATCCCTCTTCTCAAGTGACGTGTCCACATGATTTTTTTTGTGCTTAGGGATGATTTTGTGCATAGTGATGATTTGAAAAGGAATTCTGTGAGGGGGAAGGGAGCAGCCTGTGTTCCCAGGAATATCCGTGAGTTACTGGTGTTGCCTGTTCAGAATGATGAGTCCATTTATATGCCGAAATAGAAGGTTAAAAATTAAAACTGTGGCAGTTCAACAGCCATGGAATGTGGAAATTGGGAATTATTTTTCTTGGGACTCCCCGTGCAGTGGAAGAAGAGAGTAGTTTTGCTGATCATAATGATTGATGCAAATAATGAAGCTTTTATCTGATTTTATCAACGTGCAGACGTGGATGCACAGGGCTATACCTGGGGGAGTGGGACAGGAATTCGGTGGATGTCAGATCCCTGGAAACATCCAAGGTCAGGCTGGACGGGGCTCTGAGCAGCCTGGTGGAGTGGAAGATGTCTCTGCTTGTGCAGGGCTTTGGGAGGTGATCTTTGAGTTCCCTTCCAGCCCAAACCTTGAGTTTATGAAATGCTGAATAATTGTTTGACGTGACACTCACAGCCTGCACCTGAGTGATGCTGATGTCAGCGAGCTCTGGGATTCACACCCAGCCCTAAGCCACGGATGTACTCATCCAGCAAACCTCAGGTTGGAAAAGACATGGAAAACCTCCAGCAATGTGGTAGAGGAAGATCGTGTTTGGAGATCTCTCTTGTGCTGGTGCATCCCGCTCACCCTGAGCTGCCAGCAGATCTCCTGTGGGATGGTGCAGCTTGTGGAGCTGCCACCACTTCCTTTTGCCCTTTAATCCATTAATTTTTCCTTCAGGCTCGTCCCAAGGCCTGCAGATATTCCATGTGAGCTTTCCCATGAGAGGAGCCCTCACTGCTGTGATCAGCATTTCCTTTGGCGAATCTCTGGTGCCTTAGGTTTTAACTTTCATATTTTTCAAACCCTGTAGTGCCCAGTGTGTAACTCTGAGGTTTCTTGTAGCCTGGTAACTTCTGTTCTCTCGTGGTGGTTAGACACAACAAAGCCTCTCCAAGCTTGTTCTCCAAGGACACCCAGACTGTCCTAGGCCCAAAATGGGTAAACTTAAGGCCTCTGAAGAGGAGGGAAGACTTGGGGTAGTTACATCATTAACTGAAGCTTTAATTGGAGAATTAACCCTGATATGCAAATGAACCAAACTTATAAAAGTGTGAAGAACTCGTGACTCGGGGTCCATCTTGGGAGTAGCCTCTGGACTCCCCAGGGTGCACCTTTGAAGGCCCTTCAAATAAACACCTACCTTTATTCCCTTATTCCTGTCTAGGCTCTGTTTTGAGGTGGCCACCCCAGGCATCATCTCCTTCACTCATCAACCTGATGTGACAGGAGCTCTTCCAGCCCCCAGCCCCAAGGCCAGGTCTGGAATCCTTGGACATGCCTTGGGAAGTCACCAGTCCCTTGGTGTCCACCTTCCCCATCCCCTGATGTTTGGTGAGATGAGCCTGAAGCGAGACCTTCAGAGGGCTTTGAGCTGGCTGATGTTAATTTATGAGTTCAAACTGGACTCTTGTTTTGAAGCAGATCATTCTTTTCCCAAAACAACCCAAACTGGAGCCATCTCAGCAGTGTTCCACTGGAAATTTTTGGGATCTTAATGGATCTGGAGCTTGGAGTCAGCGCTGAGGGGCAGCTCTAAACCTGGGACTGCCAAAGGAGCTGAGCCTGAAATCTGCCTAAAAACCTACATTAAACCACCTGATAATGATTTTTTTTCCCATCAGATGCTTAAATAACAGCAATTTATGACCACACACACCTGGAATCTCGTTGCATCCAGCTGACCAGATTCCTTTATTTATTTTTAAAATTTAATTATTAAACACGAGTTTTCGGCCAGCTGCTTGTTTGCTCTGTTCTGCCTCGCAGAGGACAAAAATAAATGTGTTTTCGTTGTATTCAGTGTGAGCAGGGATTGGCTTTGTCAAAGATGCAGCCGGGTACGGGGCGATTCCTGGAATTTTTTTTTGTAGGGAAGACATCCATTTTTCCCATGATGGCAGCTCCTACCAGTGCTGTCCCAAATCCAGGTGCTACTTTTGAAAACAAAACCCAGCTTGGCCTTTAAATCTTGGTCCAACTTCCTTGTGATCATGAAGAACCTGCATTTAATAATTCGTGCTCTCTTTTGGGTATGAAATTTGGGTGGTTTTGGGAACCAAAGGTGGCCTTTTGAAGCTGTTCTTTAGAAAACACCCAAGCAAAGGTTTTGTTTATCAGTTTCTTCGTGAAGAAGCAACAAACCTGTTCCAGTATCTCATTTGCACCTGAAGTTCAGCATTCAGTTAATTGAAAACATGGCTATTCTTAATTATTTTCTTGCAGCTCATTGACATTCACAGGGATCTCGTTGCTGCAGCCCCATAAATATAATATTACCTTACAGGTTTTTATTTTGGCACTCAGTTCTCCTCTATTGGCATATTTATAGTCTCCTGTATAAATGAATAATTTTATTTATTATTTATTCATTTGAACTTTGCTGCGTCTGCATTACTGTGCAAGTGTCGGGGTGGAAGAAACTCTTTTTTGCTGAGTTTCTTACTTGCTGACCAAATTTTCCAGTTGCTTCCATGATGTAGGGAAGCAAACCTTTGGATAAACACATTATTTCGTATTTTTAGAATCCAATATTTCTCCTTGATCAGTGCTAGATCAGGGCAGTGAGCAGTGTCGCTGTAGAGCAGTGAAATCCAGCTGGTTTGACGATTCATGATTTTGAGGTGGGACAGGAAACCAAACCCAAAAATCAACCCAAAAATGGAACAAACTTCCCGGGTAAATGGAACTTTCCAGGGCAAAATCTTCCATTCAGAGGGATATCCTTGGAACAAATGTTACTGCGTTCCCTGACCAGAGCAGGACAGAGGAAAAGGATTTGAGCTCAGCTGGACCTGGAGGATAAGGATGGGTTTTGTTTCCTCTGTCCTTGCTGTGCCCTTGACCTGTTGTGTTTTACACCCTGAAGAGCTCTGCCCTCGTGAATCGTCGGAAACGGGCGAGTGAATTCAGCCACCCTGGATTTCCCTGGGCTTGATTCCATCCCTTTGCCTTTCCAAAGTCAGTTGTAGTGTCCAGTCATGGACAGGATCATGGGGAACACGATTGGATTGTAAGAACTAAACCTTAACCGAGTTCTCCTGAGCTTTATGGAATATTAATTTTGTGTTCTCTTTGTCACTGGCCTGTTCAATCCACAGAGAAGGATTGTTCTGGAGATCTTCTGTGTTTTGGGGATCATGGAATGGTTAGATGTGGAATATTTGCATCGGGTACCCGTGTAGGTGCCTTGCAGGTGTGGAATGTTAGATCTGGAATGTCAGATCTGGCATATTGGATCTGGAATATTGGATCTGGAATATTGGATATGGAATATGAGGTGGTGTGGCACAGCTTGCCCAGGGAGGCTGTGGCTGCCCCTGGATCCCGGGCAGTGCCCAAGGCCAGGTTGGATGGGGCTTGGAGCAGCCTGGCACAGTGGAAGATGTCCCTGCCTGTGGCAGGGGGTGGAATGAGGTGATTTTTCGGATCCCTTCCAACCCAAACCATTCCTTGAATCCATATTTGGGAGAGGATGGTTTTGGGGGGCACAGAACCTGCAGTGAATTTTGAGCTGTTCTGTAACCACCGGGTCTGGGCGCTCACCGGGGATTATCTGGAAAAAGAAGCAAACCATGATCAGTACAAACCACGGGAGTTTGGCTGGGGGATATTTCATGGAATGAGCTCTGGAAAACCTGGAATTAGTGAGTCAAGGCTGATTTCAGTGCTGGTGGACAGGGCATGTGCTCTGTGGAATTCTGATGGAGTGGCTGGCAGAGGACAGGGTTTGGTTCATCCCAAACAGGGCTTTTTGGGGTATTTCTGGTGAAGTTGCATGAAAAACCCCAACAGTTTCCAGCTAATTTTCTGCATTTTTCTAGGTACACCTGACATGCATGGGGGGAGAGGGGGGGGTTTGCATTCTTTCTATTCAGCATTATATAATAAATTTAATTTGAATTTTTACATTTTTTTACATGCTTCAGGATGCAGAAACAAAGGTAAGTAGTTGAATAAGGACACAAGGGAAAATCCAGACTTTTAAAATATATTCCTTGGGTGTTTGCTAAAAAAAAACCCCAAAAAATTAATCTTGACAAAGGGAATCAAGTCTTGTATCTGTACAATATGTGATGTAATTGTTATAATGACCTCTATTAGATAGTATCAGTCACTAAAGATACTTCATTAAAAAATGATGAACCTGGGAAGTATTTGCATTGATAATTTAGGTGTTAAACCCTTCATAGCTTGTTAAAAACCTCTTGTCTGGTATTTATACTGCAGGACTTACAGCTTTATATATTTTTAATAAATTCCTCTGTGCGTGTGTGCTTTTTAAATGTATTTTCTGATTTTTAATGAGTCCCCTTAATCCTGGAAATTGGGAAATAACTGCAGATGAAAAGCCAAAACAATCAATTTGCTGGGAGCAGTGTCTCCTAAGTGAACACTCAAGTCATACTGGGATTGAAAAGATAAATGTTTTAAATTATTCTGTATTATTTTAGATTGTTGGACATGGGAGTGATCCTGTGGTCAAGTTTCTCAACTTAGTGGGTACTTCAGCCAATCTGGGAGTTTCCAGAGGCGTGACTCCTAATTAAAGAGGACAGCAGAGTTTTAGATGCACTTCTTAGCAAACACCTGAAAGGGTTTTGTTGTTCCCAAGTATCCACCTGTTTAGAATTAGGTTGTCCTAAGTTCAGAAGTGATTTGCCAAGTTAATTCAAATCAAAAAATACAAATAAATCCCCGCCTGGTGCATTTTGGTGACGTTTCCAAATCCATTTAGACAAACTCAGGCAGAGCTGTTGAGGAGGGGAGGAAAAAGCCCAGAACTATGGACAATATCCTTGATCCAATATTTTTATGACCCTGTTTCTTTTTTTTTAGGCCAGGCAGCTGGAAGAGAAGGACAGGGAGCTGAAGAAACACGATGCCTACTACAAAGAGCAGCTGGCTCGGCTGGAAGAGAGGGTAAAACCTTTTTTTTCCCCTTTTAATGAAGAGTTGTCCGCTCATTTCTGCTCCTGGTTCTATTTCCAAGATGACTTTTTAAGGAGATAAAGCTGAAAATTCTGGCCAGGGGGGTTATTTTTGTATTGCTGCTGCTGTTTCTGGCTTCATATTGACAAGGTGGAAGGTTTGGTGGTGAGAATATTGTTTTCTTTACTAACAAAGTTCTCGCATTCGCTGTGGGATTTCATCTGTCACGGTAATTACAGACAGAAAAATGAAATAATGAGGTTATTTTTTACCAACGCTGATGAAGAGCCAGTGGAAGTGAATAAACGTCACTGAGTAAAATAATTTAAATTAAAATAACAGCAACAAAAGTGAAGTGTGAAGAGACATAGTGAATTTCTGCTTCCAGTGGGTGGAATTAGTGATTCCTCCATCGGTACGTGGAGAGTTTAATTTTAATTCCAAGTTTATACCGTGTTTAAAAAGCACTTCTGTGTCTTTATCTCATCACAGACTTGAAATTAAACTGTAGAGAGCAGCTTGGGAAGCTGTGGGACTTGCTTACAGTGGCTTAACATATTGCTGTTAACATTCCTGTTCTTTATAGGGTATTATTTTATAGGATGTTAATTTCAAATAATTACTGCTGTCATCATTTTCCGGCTCCCAGGTTGGTTGTAACCTCCAGCCTGAATATATTTGCCTCCTTTACCCCTCTGCCTTCTTCCTGAGCTTAAATATTGGTGATTAATTTGGATTTTTTTTTTGTTAGTTGGTTGTGAAAATTATTAACAAGATACATATTCATTTATGCAGCTTAGCAGGCTAGAAGAAAACCCCTTGTTTCTATGGCTTAGGAGGAAGGATGTTGCATGAATTCTCAATGTGTGTAGTTGGTCTTAATGAATATTTTAAATCGAGGGGGTATCCGATACCATCTGGGTGTTTTGTCCTCCCTTGTTGAAGATGACATTAACGAAGTCCCATGTTCTGGGCAATGAGGAAGAGTTTGAAAGGATGAGGGGGAAATTCGTTTAATGATTCTAAATCGGTGCATTATTTAAACAGCTCAAAATTAAGATCCTTCACCAAAAAAAATCCAGAGTACTTTCCTTTTTCTCCAGTAACTGGCTGGGATCTTACCCAGCCTGGCTTCTTTTGGGGTGGGTGTAGCTGTGCTCTTAGTGTGGAATAATTCATGGCAAAGGATGTCTGATAAACCATGGATCTTGGACAGCTTTTTCTTTCACCTTTTCTTTACCTTTTACATCTTTTTAGATGTCTTTCGTAGTTATTTTCACACTCAGGTAGGTCACTGATGCAGTGGCTTCCTTGCTCCTGTTAAGTGAAGACTTCCAGTGTGGAATCGTGTGTGCAAATCAGTCCTTGTGGTGTGCAAGGGCGATGATGAACTTTAAACAGCTTTATCTGAGTTCTGCTGGACTGTCACCCCCAGGGGATGTGAAATAGGAACGTTCTGCCACCTCTTGGTTTCTCTGCTTGGCTTGGAAATCCCCAGGATTACAGCAGAGCGGTTCTGAATCCCGTGTTTCATTCCATGGGTGATGTTTGCTCTGTCTTCAGAGTGGAGTTTCTGTGCCACCAAGCCTTGTCTCTTCATTCTGACTCTTTATTTGTGAGGTAAAATCTCTGCTTTTCCGGGTTGTCACCCAGTTTGTCACCGAGGTACATTTTCATCTCTCTCCTACACAAAAAAGTGCTGTTCCAGCTCGGAGAGGAGCGAGCTCTGCGTTCCAAATCTGACTTGGGATTTCTTCAGAGAGGTGGAGGTCGCCGAGTGAAAACCTGGACAAGCAGAGGGGTCACAGCTCCTGCAACCCCACCTTCCCCAAGGTTGGGCCCTGCAGCCCTCCCTGGGGTCACCTGGGAGCTTCTGTGCAGGGAAGTTTGAAAATTGGGATGGAAATAGAGCTTTGGAAAAAAAAAAAAGGAAGGTCTGGAAATGAGAGAGCATGAAAAGAGGCTGATTGTTTGTTCCTAAACTCGTCCTGCTTTCAGTGGAAGGTGCACAGAGACAGAGCATGGGCTGCTCAGCAGAGGGAAGTTCGGAACAGGAGGTGGGGTGGGAACAAGAGGAGCTCGGAGAATTAATGTCAGGATGAAGAAATGTTCAATCTGAGTCTGTCACCTGTGACAAAGAATGCTAATTACAATCTCAGATCATTCCCACATCAAATAAGCACACTTTAAAAACACTTCAGTTGTGCCTATGTGGTATTTCTGGCTGTTGCATCATGGAGTGTCAGAGCTCATCTCGATGATTAATTGGCTTTTTGATTACTTAGCCTTTTCAATTAGAAGCTTCGTATTTGTGTTCTTCAATGCTGCTGAAAAAACAATGCAGACGTTGATAATAAAGGGAGATGACAACAGAACCGATTAGTGTCAGCACAGCGTGCTCCTTATGGAGAAAATTATCCATATTCAGTGCCAGATGAAGTCTGTCAATTAGAAAATATTTCAGTGACTGAGGGAAGACACTCAACCTTTACAGGGTATTAATACAGGACAAAATAACTGTGCACCAGTGACAGCTGCCATAGTAAAACATAAACAGTTCTATTCTCCAGGGGAATAACTGTTCATAAATTTGGTTTATGTGCTAAAAACCTTTTGATACTTCCCCAAAACCCAGCAATTCCCCTAACAGCTGCCAGTGTTTCTAGGTCAAAGATAGCACATAAGCTATTAGTTATTACATGCTCCACAGCAGCAGAGCAATAGCAGAGAGTTTAACAAAGGAGTTAAAAAACAACCTTCCCTTGCTCTGGGTCTGACTGGGATGTGCAGCTGTGATTTAAGTGTTCACACGTGAAGCTTGGAGGGAAATTTGTCACTGCTTTTCACTGTCCATCTATGGGATGAAGGTGGTTCTTGAGTACAAAGCGAAACACAGAGATAAAACAGTGCTGGAGTCACTGAGCTGTGTGTGCCCCATGCTGTGTTAATTATTTACCTGCAAGTGAAAGGTCCTGCACAAGGGTCAGGGCAATCCAAGCACAGATCCAGGCTGGGGGGAGAAAAGGATGGAGAGCAGCCCTGGGAGAAGGACTTGGGGTGTTGGTGGGTGAGAGCTTGACATGTCCTGGTCATGTGTGAAAAAAACCCCGTGCCCTGGGCTGATCTGCCAGCATGGCTGGAGGTGGGGGGGGGATTCTGTCCCTCTCAGGTGAGACCTCACCTGCAGAGCTGCCCCAGCCCTGGGGCCAACAGCAGCACGACCTGGAGCTGCTGGAGAGAGCCCAGAGACTCCCAGGGTTGGAGCCCCTCTGGAGCCAGGCTGGGAGAGCNCCCCTAGGAGCTGTGTCTGCCCCTGGATCCCTGGCAGTGTCCAAGGCCAGGCTGGACACTGGGGCTTGGAGCAGCCTGGGACAGTGGGAGGTGTCCCTGCCCATGGCAGGGGTGTGGAACTGGGTGATCCTGAAGGTCTTTTCTAACCCACACCATTCTGTGGCTCTCTAAGGAGAAAACCAAAGTTGTTTTGGAGTAAGAGAAGAGCCCCGGTGTGAAATCCCAGCCCTTTCTCCAGGAATGCCGTTCCCCCGCTGTGTGCCTCGTGCTCGGGAGCTCTGTCTGTCCTTACTCGGTGTGTTTCCCTGTAGATGAAGCTGTTCCATTTGGGGTGTTTGTAGGAAAAACTGTTGATACCTTCACTGTCTTGTCCCTCTAATTCCAGTGGAGAGGTGCAGTATTTTTGCCTGGTTTCAGTGCCAGTTCCAAGCCCCAGTGTCTGTAGCCTTTATTCATAACCATCTGTGCATCTCCAGTGTCCCTTTGCTGTGCAGTTCCAGTCCCCATCAGCACCTGCACACAATTTTCATGCAGAGCAGGTGACATCCCCGTTTTCTCTCACCCTGTTGCTTTTGCTTTACAACATTTTTTATGAAGGAAACATGACCCTCTCCTGCTTCTCGCTGTAGTTTTGGCATCACACAGACACCCAGTGAGCTGTGTCGGCTCCTGCTCTGTCTCTGAGACTGATGGGACTCCCCAGTTCCAATTTCCTCCAGCAAACCCAGCTATTTTCATGTTGCACTGCTTCCTAATGCTAATATGCATCATTAGGAGAATCCTGCCCCAAGTCATGGGAGCAGAAGGAAATTAATTTTAATACCCTGCTGTATGACACAGCTACTTAGTTTATCAGTGTGAATGAGCAAGATATGGATCCCCATATTAATCATAATATTTTCCACTGGAGCCGAGTTTCTGTGCTCCTGAGTTTCCTAGAAATACTTTTAGGAGTTGGGCAGTTCGTATGTGAATGTGGTTGTGGGGTGAGGTAATGGGATCATCCTGGAGCACGAACCTGAGGGAGCTGGGAAAGGGGCTCAGCCTGGAGAAAAGGAGGCTCCGGGGAGCCCTTGTGGCTCTGCACAAGTCCCTGACAGGAGGGGGCAGCCGGGGGGGTCGGGCTCTGCTCGCAGGGAACAGGGACAGGAGGAGAGGGAACGGCCTCAGGCTGGGCCAGGGGAGGTTTGGATATTGGGAAAATTTCGTTATGGAAAGGGCTGTCCAGGGCAGGGTGGAGTCCCCATCCCTGGAGGGATTTAAACAACGTGAAGGTGTGGCACTTGGGGACACGGCTCACTGGTGGCCTCGATGATCTCAGAGGGCTTTTCCAGCCTGAACAATTCCACGATTCTGCCGTTCTGTAGGAATTTGGAGGTTTCAGTGTTACGCTGGATTCACTACACATTTAACAGCCTACAAGTCACTGCCCTGACAGTTCTTTGCCCATTCCACGGTCCCCACACGGCCTTGGGGCTGTGGTGGCCTTGGTGTGGGGACATTCCTGCTCCACAAGGGCTCAATGCCAGATCCCAGCCTGGGAATACAGACATTAAGTCCAGGAAATGTTGATCCACTTCTCTGCATCCATTTTTTCCCTGACTTAAACGTCGAGGAAGGATTTGCAAATCCCAAGCTCGGCACTTAATTTGGGGATTCTGCTTTCCATGGAGGCTGTCAAGGAGCATTAACCTTAAGGTAAGATGAGCACACAGAGCACAAAGCTCTGAGCTGATGGCACATTCTATACCAGGTGTTAAATGGTATTATCCATCCTGCTTGCTACAGTAAATAGGATTTTGCTATTATGATGTGTCAGGATTTTCAGAGAAATCAAATTTACTAGACACTAAACTGCCATCCTCACTGCTGAGCAGCTTTATTCTGGGATCTTGTATTCATCCTAATCCTGTTGGTGGGAAATGCTTATACCAATTGTGTGGGGAAATTATAACTTAATGATCTCTTCCTTTTTCTATTCAAGGCTTAGGATGGCCCAACATGCTCTGCAGCGATAGCCCCAGGGCTGAGCTGAGGAGCTGAGCCGCAGCTTCCCAGCCAGGAATTGGCTTTTGTGGGAGTTTGTCATCAGCAGAAGTGCTCAGGTGCCAACAATGCCAGCCCCACATTTGTTCAGAGGCTTCAGAGCCTTGTTTACCTGTTCAGATCTCAACAACTCAATAATCAGAAGCTGTTTGCTGGGCTTTTCCTAAACTGGAGTTTGCGAGATGTAGATAACAGAGGGGGGACTGGTACAAGGCAGGGTAATAACCACAAACATTTTCATTCCCTACAAGGTAATTTAGCAGTTTAAAGGCTTTTTCTGTTTCTATTTGTGTTCAGTTATCAGTCTGTTTACTCTTCATGATCTCACGTGGCTGTAGCAGCAAGAATTCCACAAGCAGAGGATGATTCTGCTCTCACCTCTCATGTTTAGGAGTCTCTATTTGCCAGAGCAAACATGTTTACTCTCCCCACGTTTGTGTGCATTCCTTCACACATTCCAAAGCCAGCTAGCAGGGATGTAGGTGCGTGTTTGGAGACTCAAGGCTGGATCCAGCAAAGGAGGAAATTATTTTGGCTGATGAGCACTTAGAGGAGAGGCAGGGACAGCTCAGCAAACCTGGTGTCCTTGTTCCCATGGAGGCATGGAATTACTCCAATATTCCCTAAATATCTGTGGTTTGAAAGAACACAGTTCCATCATTCCCACTCTGCTCCTAGCTTTGAGACCCTCTCAGTGTTTGTGCCCTGTTCCTGTGTGGCTGGCTCTGTTTCTCTTTGTGTATCAGTAAATAAATGGATGTATGCACACACACACGCAGAGTCAATACTTTAACTCCATTTCCAAACCCTTTTCCAATAGAAGCAATAAAATACATTACAGCTTCCATCTGATGAATTCCACAGACTGTCATATCATCTCATTGTTAATGAATTGTGTTATTTCTGTGAAGTTAGTGGGGCCTTTTCCTTTTTAAATGATATTCAGCTGCCACAGCGAGTTCTTGCAGCTCTCCCAAATCGCTGCGGTGGGAGACCTGAGGAGAAAATCAAGATATATTAATTTCTCATTTTGTACTTGGGCCAAGAGACTTTTCTGTGTCTCAGCTCGTGTGCTGCACCAGGGAGATAAAAGTAGGAGTTCATCAGACTTTCCCAGTGCTTTGTATTTCCACATTGCTCCTGAAAAACCACCCTTTTTAGCACTGACCAGAGCGTAATGTTTTTGTCAGTTTAGCATAATAAAGCTGTCAGCCCACCCTGTGATCTTGCCAATATTAGAAAATTTCTCTTTTCAGATTCCATTCTGTTTGGGGGACAGAGCTTTTGTTGAATCGCTTCTTGCCTGGCAGGTTGAGATTAGGAAACTTGCTACCAATTACAATATCCGAAACCTCCTCCTGATTGACAGCCCGGGCTGGAGTGTTGTGTTTAATGCTCTGCCTCCGTATCTTGCTCAGCCACAATCATTATTCTGAACAATTGGGTCTCAGCCTTGGTTTCATTTTTTTTTCCTTCCTCATAATCTTTTATTTACCATTTCTGACTAAGTAGCTACGATGTTTATTATTAAACACACACTTCAGCCAAGTCTTTTTCCCCGAAGTGCACCAAAAATGCAGAGTTTCATGTTTGCCATGAGAAATACCTGGTTCAGGCTCATCTTTCACTATCACGTAGCCAATCAATAGCAAGGCTGAAATGCTGCTTAATAACAAAATGAGGAGTTGTTCCACGCTGAATAGCAGGTATTGATGTTTCTCTAAATGTTTGTTTATAGATTATTTTTCCATTATGTATGTGTGTCTTTATAGAGAACACAAAAACCTGTGATAACCAATATTCCAGGATTTCTTTCCCTGCTGTGCACTAAAACACCTGATAACTCTTAATGTGCAACCACAGTTTCATACAGGTTGCTGCAGACTTTTTTACTTCTTCAGTATGTACAAAACAAGGGTTTAAAAAGACTTTTTTTTTTTTTTTTTTTTGTAGTTTTCGTTTGGGGAGGAAGATGACTTAATTCCATGTTTTTGTTTTGGAAGAATTAGCAGAACTCCGAGGGTTGATGGTATCTGGATGGAAACTGAGAATTCAGAGCCCTGGGACGGGGCCGTGTTCATAAAATCACAGAATAATTTGGGTTGGAAGGGACCTTAAAGCTCATCCAGCTCCACCCCCTGCCATGGGCAGGGACACCTCCCACTATCCCAGGGTGCTCCAAACCATCTGGGAATGCCCAGCCTGGAGAAGGCTCCAGGGAGAGCTCAGAGCCCCTCCAGGGCCTAAAGGGGCTCCAGNATCCCAGTGAGGCCAGGTTTATCCAGCCCCACTCACTTTTTGAATCCAACATCCCAGCACCGCCTCAGCCCCCCTTGGTGACCATGGGGTTTTTTTGAGTGCAGCTCCATCTGCGCTTTTCCCCTTCCCCATCTTACGGAGCAAAAAAAAAAAAAAAACGGTCACGAGAGGGAAATGTTTTAAACAGGCAAAAAGGAACAAACTGAAGGAATTTGTCATTTGAATGTTGAAAGCTGTGTTTATCGCTCTGCATAGGATATGGCAAAATGTTTCAACATATGGGGAGTTAATGAATAAGCAGCTTTTGCTTCACCCAGATCTGTTCCCTCCTCCCACCATCTTCCCGGCACAGGTTGAAGTTTGGGAACAAATACTGCGCTAAGTTAACACGGTATTAAAGCAACCCTCAGGGAGGTGCTTTGCAGGATTTCTTTGTCGAGGTAACATGATTAGAAATTGTTGCATCTCTGAATGGAAGTGACCATTCCCCTGTGCTGCCCTGCTGAGGGACCTCCCGTCCTGGGGCAGCTCGGGGCCCCTCAGGAGGAGGAAGGACATTGAGGGGCTGGAGCGTGTCCAGGGAAGGGAACGGAGCTGGGAAGGGGCTGGAGCCCCAGGAGCGGCTGAGGGAGCTGGGAAAGGGGCTCAGCCTGGAGAAAAGGAGGCTCAGGGGGGACCTTGTGGCTCTGCACAAGTCCCTGACAGGAGGGGGCAGCCGGGGGGGTCGGGCTGTGCTGGCAGGGAACAGGGACAGGAGGAGAGGGAACGGCCTCAGGGTGGGCCAGGGGAGGCTCAGGGTGGATACTGGGAAAATTCCTTCTCAGAAAGGGCTGCCCAGCCTGGTAATGGTGGAGCCCCCATCCCTGGAGGGATTTCAAAGCCCTGTGCATGTGGCACTTGGGGCCATGGTCAGCGGTGGCCTCGGCAGCGCTGGGCAGTGGTTGGCCTTGACGATCTCAGGGCTTTTCCAACCTTAATGATTTTATGATTAGAGGAAAACAGACCATTTTTGCCTCAGCATTAGTTAGTAATTAGTTATTCTCATTAGAAAACAATAATGTTCATGAGAAACGATGCCTTTTTTTTTTCTTTTTTCAATAGTCCTATAAACCCAATGGCTGCAATCACGGAATCATAGGAATACTCTTCCCGAGCTCTTGCTGCCTGCATTTTCACTGCTGTCACTCTGAGTGATATTTTAATTTTTCCTGCCCCTAAAAATAGTCCGGTGCCATAACTGATAGATGAATTAGAGAATCCCCAGGAAGTGCTGCTGAATGGTTCTGTTTGCCAGCACAATAAATGCAGAAGGCAATAAATGTCCTCTTACATCAGGAGGCGGCGGGTAATGAGGAAATGATGGGAAAAGGAATTTTGAAAATAAATGATCAATCCAATCTAAGTTGAAAAACAGTTTATTAATAAACTTGGCCTTCAGTGGGAGAGAGGGATCCGTGCAGCCAGAGGAGCTGGAGATGGACCACTGACATCTGGCAGCGCTGGATTTTTGGGAAGTTGATTCAGGTTTATGAACAACAAGCTGTGACTCAGACCCAGCTTTTTCCATGTGAGTTTTGTTGGTTCAGCTTTGTGTCCCAGGAAACAAAAAGACAGTGGGTTTAACTTTTGTTTCTGTAGTGGAAGCACGGAGGATGCCGGGTTTGGGGAAAGCTTTGTGTAAAGGATAACAGCTCTCGCAACGCCCGAGGAAATCTGGGCTCTGCACCTGCTCGGGGTATAGCATTTTTTCACCTCATTTTATTGTGCTTTTCGTGTGCAGGAGGTCAAGCCCTGCCCAGGAGCAGTCGTGTCCAGTGGCAACATCCTTAAAATCACAGAGAGCTGGACCAAAATCCTGGGCTGTGACCCCAGTGCAGAGAGAAGAGAGCTGTACCAGCTTTTTCTAACATTATTTGTGGCACAGATCCCAGCTTTGGCCAGGCTTTGCCAGAGGAATGAAAGTTTAAGTAAAGGTTTTCCTTCTGCGTTGAGAATTCAGCACAGAAATGAAAAATTCTGTATTTTTCTGTGTCCTGTGAAACTCCCCCAAAACTAAACCAGTAAATTTAAAACTGGGAGAAGGAACTCTACTTGAAGATGACCAGAGGGAGCTGTAGGAAGAAAACGGGAGAAAACAGGAGACGTGAGAGGAAATCAGAGTAGGGGACTTGGTGATGAGCCTGGTGACAACTTCTTTGCAGCCAGATTTTTGCTTTAAAGAGCAAAACCAATTGGTCTTGGGCACTGCAAGTTTCCTTTAAAATCTCTGACCCCCCCCTATTCCTTCAGGAGAGAGGAGGTGGCATCAAATTTCTGTATTTGTGAGATCCTTTTGGAATTTTTACACTGATCCTTGCAAGGTGGAAGTTTTTTCTCTTTTTTATGTGATTGAACCGTTTTCCACCCTGTTTGTGGGTTCTGTGTCTGACACCAGCTCGGTAGGAAATAGGCCCAGCTCTGCTGGGCTGGGCTCCTTATTGCTCTTGGTTTTAATTAGGATTTTGACACAGCAGAGGTGGATGAACCCTCAGAGCTGGGGCTGGGGACAGAAATGCTGCTGCTGGTGCCGTGTTCAGCCCCTTCAGGGCGTCAGGGAGAAATGAAAGTTCCCCCATCTCATTCCTGTGGAAGCAAAAAGCGTTTTCCTCCCTGAGAGCTGGGACTTTGCAGTGTGGATCTGTTCACATGCATGTTGCCGTGCCTCAAAAGGCCTTTCCTTTGAAACACGGGAGGATAATCGTGGTTTGGAAACCAGGAGATACTCTCCTGCCACTTTAGAAATCTTTATTTTTTTCCCGCATATCAGGGAGTTTTAACCCTTTGCGGGCCAGAATCACTCAGGAAATTTGTGCTTAGGGAAACACCAAACCAGAGCTGTGGTCATTTGGAAGCAAATCCAAATGAACCACAGCAGAGGAGTTCAAACATTTGTCTGATTCTCAGAAGAGAATTATCATTGTTTAAATGTCTTACCTTAATAAGGTAAGACTGTTTTTCTTCTCTGGTACCACTTCAATCCAGTTCAGAGATTTTTCTCCTGCAATAGAAATGATTCTCTATATATTTATCAGCTTCAAGCCCAAAGAAGATATTCCCTGTTTCCTATAGGCCGAGACAATAATACAGAATATTTTTTGGTGTTTTTTGATGCCATATGTGTTTTTAAAAGCACTGCAGATCATTTTTGTTCCATGCCAGCTCCAATGTCTGTTCGTGCCAAGCTTCCTATGGATTTCCTGAGTTCAGAGAATCCTGGAATCAGAGTGGTTTGGGTTGGAAAAGACCTTAAAGCCCATCCAGTTCCAACCCCAGGGACACCTCCCACTGTCCCAGGTTGCTCCAAGCCCTGTCCAGCCTGGCCTTGGACACTTCCAGGGATCCACGGGCAGCCACAGCTTCTCTGGGAATTCTATTCCAGGGCCTCACTGGAACTGCTTCTGTTTCATCCCTTGGGAAATTCACCATTATTTCACTGCCTCAGTTTCTCTGGGCAAGGGAAGAGCAGTGGAATCATCCAGCTACTGGGTGAATTCCCTGATAAATTCCCTAGAAGGAGGCAGCACACAATTCATTGTCCCGAGGCAGGAGTTAAAATGTGCAGTCCTTTCCTTTCACCATTTTATTCAGCAACTTGTGAGGCCGTGATTTTGAATGAGTGTTTACTCATTTCTGGCACTCCTTGGCTAACGTGTTTGCATCCTACTTCCCTTTTTGGATCACATTCCAACTTTTAAGATGGGGAATCGTTGTTTTTCATGTCGGGCAGCTCCCGTTTCACGTGGATTTGCTGGGCAGTGCAGTGAAACAGCAGAATGCTGTTACAAAACTGAATATTAGGGACTGTTTTAGACTGTACTGAAATACCTCATGCATCAGTTTTCAGCAAACCCTACTTTGTGGGATTTGCAGCAGCGTTAGAGGCTGGATGTGCGTGTGGCTTTTTGGGATTACAGCAATAACACGGAGGTTTTGCCTCTTTTTCTCGTTCCTGTCTCATGCTGGGTTTTGGTTTCTTTGCATTCAGGAGGTAACGCTGGGAGGGAACACAACACACCAAAAAATGCTTTTTGGAAGCTCTGGTTTGTTCTGGACAGAGTAAGAGGGGAGGGAATTCTGCCCCTGTGCCCCCCTCAGGTGAGACCCCACCTGCAGAGCTGCCCCAGCCCCAGGGCCAACAGCAGCAGGACCTGGGGCTGCTGGAGAGAGTCCAGAGGAGGCCCTGGAGCTGCTCCAGGGCTGGAGCCCCTTTGCTCTGGAGCCAGGCTGGGA